>OMLM01014534.1:9313-24140 GCA_900302695.1 Helostoma temminkii
ATAAATAATTCAACCTTGTTCATGAAAATATATTTTAATACCTACTTCTAAATATTTACATCTTAAGTAGCAATGAATGGGCTGAGCGTGTTATACACAGGGCAGAGAAGTCATGGACCAGCATGTCCATGCATGGTTTTGTGTAGCATTTGATTTTTAAAATATGGTAAAACCATTTGATTTTGGATCAACTGGAAGTAGTTTTTCACAAAAAAAAACAAACAAACAAAAAAAAAACTTCAATAACCAGGCTTCTTGTGTGCATGTAAACAGAGTCAATGTGAACCATGGGTGACAGCAATGTCCAAAAACAAGTGAAACTGCTGATCAGTGCTTAAGGTGTTGACCCTTAAGGTCAAATCTTAGCCAGGGGCAGAAATGATGAGGGAGGGGGAGACAGCACAGGGAGAGGTGACACAGCGGAGGGAGAGGTGACACAAAGGAAGCTGGAATGCAACGGGTTAATCTGCTAAGAATCCCTCTCCCATGTGAACAAAGGAGCAAAGTGGGAGGTGGGGGCACACAATGGGTGACAAGAGGGTGAGGAGGGGGAGGGGAGTATAGAGGGGGGGTCCATTCCCTAACCATCTGGATCCATTGTTTCACAAACGGGGGTGAAGGACGGTGAACTAGAGGTGGGGAGAGGGCAGAAGACGCTGAGGGAGGGGTCATGCCCTCGTTGAGTCTGGTCAACCCCATGGCTGAGACTCTGCCAGACCTCACACCTATGGATGTTATTTTTAATCATGAATGAGAAGAGTCACCATCAACAAAAATTATGTCATTTTTCAAGTCCTCGAATATTTGAATATTTATTCATTTGTTTAATACATTAAAAATCAAATTATGACTCCTCACCATCAAAGCTCAAGCGAAGCTGCTATTTTGCACATTTGCCAGTAATGAATTACACATGTAGGGGACACACACACTACAACACCTATCAATGAATATGCATTGAGAAAATGGAAATTCACAGCAAGCACATTTTGTGACATACTACTAAAACATCTGTTTAAACACACAAGCAAATACAATGTTTATTTATCAAACAAGAAGAAAAAAAAGACAAAACTTACCACCACCACGAATGGAGGAATCCAGGGGGCTCCCCTAATGTAATATTCTTTTCCCATCGAATCTGGGAGAGGATAGAGGAGAGGAGAGAGTAGAAGAGAAGAGAGTAGAAGAGAAGAGAAGTCACTTGCAGCCACTAGGGAGAGGATTATGTCTGCAGGTCCAGAGGTTAAGAACATATAATCAGTCTGCCTCAAACTGTCAATGGCCTCGGATGTGAAGATAGGCATCTTTCTGGCTCTGTTGATCTCCATCTTCTTGACACTCTTCCCTCTGTCACATGTCGCCCTTTTTACATGAATCCAGAGAGTAACTCACTCACCCACTGTTAGCGTGTCTGCAACCAACAGAGGTGTTGGGAGACTTGGAAATGTAAACAAACAACGCTGTGACTACATAGGTCTATGATGTCTACAAACAACTGCATCAGTTGTTTTTATACCAACACTCACGATGGCGGATGGTGAGCATGATCGGGTGTAACTTTATAGGATTTCCTTATGAAAAATTGATGGAACACCTTGCGCTCTGTAATCATGCTTAGCATGTTTGCACTAACAATGAGTGAGTGAGAGGGATAGGGCTACAGTAGCAGCAGTAGAGTAAATTCAGTTTTACATTTAACTGCCAGTAAGTATTTAGAAACATGTATTGTTGGTGTTTTCCCTCCTCCTCCTTTATTTCTTCTACTTAGCTCCAAAATAAGCAATGTTACATACTTCAATGAATGATTGTTGCAGTACTTTATAAACATGTCAGAAATGTCACTCTACCTCAGACAGGAAGGTCTGTGCGGACTTCTGCGCTCCCACATGTAGCAGGTACTCGTAGACATATAATGCTAACCTGAAATGCAGAGGGAAAAGCGGTTAGTGACAGCATATGAAAAGTGTTTTTTTTTATGGTTCTTACATAACTACATAACTTCTTAAATCAATTACAAAATAATGGAAGATGTATGTTTTGCTTCTCTTCCATGTTGACTTTTTTAAGCCTCTTATCGACCTTAATTAATAAAGAAAATGGCAATATAAATGTCACTTTAACACCCGAGATTCTAAATTAGTTTCCATAACTACTTCTAATATTGATACTAGCAACAACTGGTGCTTTCTGGTAATTTGAATGAATACTGTACACAAGTCTGAGCGGGCTGAAGGCTTGAATTTCACCAATCAGCAATGTTTTGTTCAGTTAACATGACTTTGATAGTTCCGGGCCTGTAAAGTACCACTCTGGGAGCAGAGATTTTTGAGAGACTGAACACACAACACAATAAGTAAAACTGACTTTAAGTCCGTGGGGTTGAAATATTCCTGAAAGCCTCCTCTACTGCTAAAAGATTTCCTGCGACTGAAAATGACTGTGTCAACTAAACAGCACCTCAGTAGCCTGCACAAATTTTCCACCACTGCCTCTGTGTTATTTACTAAACCTAAAAGTCCTAAAGCCTGAAAAACACTCATCAACCTGTATAAGGAATGTGTGTTCTGACTGAATGCACAAGATACCAACAGAAATAGCTACATATGACAGGCATTCCCATTAATATCAAGAACATTTTAAAAGCTCTTTTTTTTTTTTTTTTTTAAATCACTGCTATTATAACAAGCCTGTCACACTTGAAACCAGCAATTCACCAGGGTCTATTAACACACACAAGAACCATGCTGTGGAGTGGGAAACCCCCAATGGTCAAACACTAAACTCCTAACTCCTTCACTTAGTCATGTTTAATAGGCTGTTAATGGGCCATCAATTGACCAGCAGCATGGATATGACCATGCCCTGTGTGCCCAGAAGAGACAGTCCTCTGACAGGCCAATAAGGTCCTAATGAGAGGGACAGTACTGTAGTGTCATACACCCTATCATTAGTCAACAAACTCATCAATGAAAGCTGGTTTTGAGATAATTGTGCTGTTGTGCAATTTATTTTTGACTACTGATCTGCTTTCTGTCTTTCCAATACTTCCTTTCCTCCTGTACTGTCCATGAATGGTAGGGGTTAGATAACATCTACCTAACTGTACACCAGTGTATTTAAGCCTGTTAAGATGATAAACCGCTGTACAATAAAAAGACACGAATGTATTTATGTATTTTTGTATCACGATGTTTTCAAGAGATGCTCAGTGACAGGGTCAAACCTCAGTGTGCATCAGTGGATAATTATACACTACCCTTTCATAGAAACAACCTTGGGAGTTAATATGTACAATAAGTATAACAATAACTTGATTAATCAGGTAACATTATTTTGCTTATAGGTTAAATGTTAAAGTTATTTACTGGTTCATATGTGAGAATTAGGAAAAGTATATGATATTACCTTGTGTTCTAAGATATTGTGACGGCCATTTTTCACTGCATTCTGGTGTTTTATTTGTCAAATGATTGACGCTATAGTGGGTACCCTTTTTGATTCTTTTGCACATACAGTATATGGCCCAAAATGTATGAACATATTGTGATGTCCAAGGCTTCTCTGATAGCAGTGGGAAGATATATTCTTCTAAAGTCTTTTGAGTGAGGCTTGCCCTTGTGACCAATCAGAAAAGAACAATTATTTCTGCCTGAGTAGTAAGTTTTGTAGCTTCTTATTTATTGTAATTTGGAAAACTAATGAAGACTAATACCCAAATGCTGAGAGTGAGCAGGGAGAAAGAGGCCTTACTAGGTGAAGCTTACTTTGGAGCTTTACTATGTTTGCATTTGTATTTTTAGCAAGTTGTGTTTTTTATGAATGCCCATTTATGTACAAGTGTTGCAAATTAGCTGGGTCTTCAAAAGCTATGACATACAACATTAATCCATTCAGTTGTCTGTGAAATAGACTTCCTTTAAGTTCTTGAAGATGTCAGAACTTGTAGTATATGAACAGAACTTCATCACAACGATGATGAAGCCGTCTTCTGGGTGGAAGGTGAAACATCTCCAAGAACATAAAACAAGTTCTTTGTGCCACTGACCAATTCTATTCTGTTAACTACACTGAGTATAAATTCATGTGCACAAAGGAAATACTCATAAAGGGAAGAGTTAAGTACTACAAACTTTTTAGTGAGATTATAGGCTAAAATGCACTTGTTCAGTTTTTATTTCCGGTGAATATCTCAAATCAATATAAAGATCAGACCACACATGCTGTAAAAAATGCAAATTTAGTCTTACAAATTCACACGTATTCCCATAACAAAACACACTGCCAGGTCTGCTTGTATGTTAATCTGCCCTCCACATGCTAAAGAGTACATTAAGTGATACACACATTAATACATCAGAAAAAACTTGTAACAACTACATATACACAAACACACATAGGCTACACTGTATTTTCTAACTATGGTATCATCCTCCTCCATCTTAATCTGCACTGATCACTAATGACAAACATCCCACAAACCATGGGCACTGATATAACAATCCTCCACTATAACTCCACGGTCATGAACAGTGTGTCCTTTTCAGACTAACACGGCAGTCGATCTGTACAGGTTAGCACCTGCCATAAGACCTGACATCATGACCATCCTCCTAATCTTGGCTGAGTATAGGTTGGACAATATTTTGTGGAACTAGTTTCATTGATATTTAGTTGTATAAACATTTAACGATCGCTGAACTGTTTACTTGTATAAAAAGAGAAATGGCTAAAGTGAAAGAAAGACAGGCAGCAGAAACAAACTTTTTTTATAATCCAATTCTTTCTCATTCTGTAGTTTATCTATACCATGCATCAAGCCACAGTTGCAGACATTAGTCTTGGTGAAAGATGAGGACCACAGATTAATGTGTGACAGAAGTCTTGTGTTATCAGTTTGTCCATCTCTGGTTTGAACATGCATTTAGTAGACCTAAACTGTGTAAGAGCACATCTCTGTATATGTGCTGTGCTATCCTGTTCAGAAGGCAATATATAGCTGAGGGTGTTCACCAAGATAAAAAAAAGACATACATAAAAATGTGATTTACACTACTTATTAATATTCAACTGGAAATGAATGTATTATACAGCAGAACAATGACATCTCCAGCAGCAAGAACACATATTGACTGAATCAACTTGCTTAACTTAACACAGACAGTCAGACAGAGCGGTTGTTGTAAAAATGACTGATGACATTAAGAGACTAAAGAATGCATTTCTGCTATGACACACGCTACGCACACTTGACCACTTTAGCCTGGGGAATCTGACCACTTTCTGAGGTTCCTAGCAATTTGTAGGTCACTAAGCTCTCTGACTGCTGGTGTATAGTGTAAGTCAATGCCACTTGCAGGTCAGTGTAGTATTAAGCCACACACACCAGCACAGTGTCACAGAACAAGTATATACATCAGGGAAAATTTTACCTCTGCACTTTGCTGATTACCAATCACACTTGAACACCTCACGGTACAGTTCCTTATATCTTTACTGATTTTAAAATTTTTGAAATGCATGCCCAATGCTCACAGGAAGCTTTAGGATATAGCTAATGCTCAAATATTGATACTGTTTGTATCTCCCTATACACTGCAGGTTTACTAGCTTGCTTCATACACATGTTCTCAGTAGGAGTTTGACTAGCAGGGAATAGTTACAAATTTTGTCTTATGTCTGGGAATAGAGGGATCACACTGCAGTCCCCCCACCCCCAAGAGGACTTCAATGAAATTTTTATGTGTGGTGTGTGTATGTGTGTTTTTGTGTGGGTTGCAAAAGGGGCTGTGTGTGCGTGCACCTGGCCTACTGCATTATTAAAGCTCAGAAGCTAGCTCATTGAAAAGGAAGATAAGTTTGAAGATGAGGAGGAGAAGGGGGAGAAACTAGAGATTAGTGTACAGAGAAAGAGAAAAATTAGTGCTGACTAGAACATAGTAAAGGGGCCATGCCCCATTTTAACACACTAAGAAACAGCAGGTGGTACACAGGATCAGAGGAGCAGTCAAGTCATGCCTGACAGAAAAAGGTTGGGGTCATTTTCAACAGCTAGGATGTGAAACTACATTTGTTCAGAAAGGTAGAATTAGAAGGATAGCTCCTCATTCACCAATGGTATACCTGTACAACCAAGGCTCTACACTTTTTTCATCCTTGCTAATGTTAAAGCACTTTTCTTCACCATGTGAAGTGACCTTCTGACCTGTCTCCCTCTTCCATTCTAAGGTGGGACACCAGTGCACGCACACTTACTCCCATAGAGGGAGAAATCTCCCTGATGTACACCTGACATCCTGCTTGGGGCCCCTGACAAAACCCTCTATTTAAACATGGATGAGTTTGCCCACCATATTTTCTTCTTTACTGCCTCTTTCTTTCTCTTCTGTCTCTCTCAACTCTGACGCAAAGCAGAGAGCAGCTGCTTGAGTCTGTCTCAATAATTCAACACTGAAGCGAGGGATGAGGACTTTGAGAAGCAGGAACGGATGGGAAGTGAGTTAAGAGGCAGATGAAGACAGAAGAAGGATGCATAAAGGAAGAATAAAGGATATGGGATCACAAATGAGAGCAGTGGTAGGTGTTGAGTGAGGTGTGATGAGGCGCCTGCTGATCTTCACACAAGTATACAGGAGTCTGACAGTCCTGTCCCACTTCAGTTCCCCAACCTGCTGACTGGTCCAGCGAGTCAGAGAGTACGCATTTACTGATCTTCAACACATCTGCTGGGAGGAATAAAGCCACAAGCCTTCACTTATGATGGGGCTTCAACCTCTTATTTACATGCAGTGTAACAGGAACTATCACTAACCAGTAACACAGCAAGTTTAATGAAGGCTGGGACAGGACTAATTTGGCTTTAACTATTCCTGTCAGCAAAGGAAGTTTCCTGCAGATGGTGGGTTCTATTTCAGCCGCAATGCAAAGATGTCTGTGTAGTTAATGTTTCATTTGCGAGCTCTGTAGATTGTAAAAGTGTTTGTAACCGTGCGGCGTGCATCTCCCGAGCGAACAACAGACATCGAGACACAAGCATGCAGACAAAGGGATTGGAGGGCTACAGCTCCCCAAGCTAACACCGCCTAAGTTTTCTGATAAACCAGCTACTGAAAAAACCTACGTGTGGGTCTACAGCTCACAAGCGCTGGCGGCAGCTACACGCCGTTTAACCCACAGCACCCGTTCGCACAGCTCGTGTTCACTGAACAAAATCTGTACGGGCCACAAAAAGTTACGAGGCGCACGAAGACCGTAGCCGAGGCTCCTCAGCGGACCGAACGCACACATGGATACAATGTAGCCAGCGCGTACGCGGACGCCGTACCAGCGTGGAACGTGGAGCCGTTCTAGAACACGTCCCTGCGCTACTTTGTAACAAAGCCCCAAACAGCTGTATTCTATTTTTACCTGCCGCTCCAGCGAGCGACACAAAAGCCAGCTAGCTACAATGCACAGCGTCACTCCAAATGCATTGTTCCTCACACTGGGGCGAGGGGAGAGATGGGACTGAAGTGGGATCTCCCCCCCCCTTATCCATCAATGCTCCTCGCTACAATGCAGCCATGAGTGCACAATTGTGCATTATTACTGAAAACACGTGCAGCAACACTCTGATACAACTTTAGCAGCTGGAGACGCCGCTGTGCGTTTTTAGTGGGAGAAAGAAACAAGAAACACAAGAGTGAAACTGGCAGTGGAGCTAGCTGCCTGGGCTAACTTCGCAGCCATGCCTTAGCAGCTGGAGGATGCCAGAGGCAGCAAGACACGCAAAGTGGCAAACACAGCGAACAAAGTATCACAGCATCACTTTTGTAGCTTGCATGTTAACAATAAGAGCTTGCTGAACATGCGTGCCGCTGCTAAAGTGACTGAGCTGCCTCACACCAGTTAGCAAGTTTAGCTACCTAGCACACTCTTCTTGGCTGGATCTCTGTTGTGACAGCGCAATAATTTACTTACTTTTCTCTTGCTTGGCTATCGGAGGGGACCACAGCTCCTTTACCCTTGCCGTACATCTTGGAAGCTGTTCTGATACTTTGTTTTATCCCACTCGACACCTGTCAAAGAAAGCTACCAGGAAAACCTACTATCTCCATAGCTACCCAGTTAGTGTTGTCTCCCTATCTCTCTCTTGCGCTCGCTTTGCTCTGGTTTCCTTTTTTTCTACATCCCCAACATTGCCCACAAATCAGGCAGGGTTTCAGCCGGGGGAACTTGAAACAGTCCACTGGTGGAGCTTTTTTTTTTTCAATCGCTGTTCCTGGATTCAGCTCACGCCCCCCTGTTGTGAGAGGGTGGGGGCTTCTTAAAGCCACAGTGTCTCGGTTTTTGTCGACTTCCCTCAAGTTCAAGTTCTCATATGAAGGCCTTCAAGTTCAGACCTTACATTACATTTCCGTTCAGTATCAAATAGCCAACATTAACTGTTATTGCTGTTTTATTTAACCACACTATTTATGAATGTATCCTTACACTATGTTATCATCTTTCATTCTTGTCTGAATCACACAAGAGGGGCACATAATTGGCCTGAATACCCAACTGGGTTGGCCTGTGTGCCTCCCAAGTGACCCTATGTTCATCCCAAGTACTAGACTAGTGTGGCTTTGGGGCTACCATGAACAATGATCTTGACCACTCCATGCACAAAAAAAGTGTCTCATTCATTTTCACCGCTGACTCTCAGACAGTTCGCACACACACCACTGCCTGAGGTTAATTCAATTACCTGATTACATTACTGTAAGTAGGATGGTGTTAGTCATTTTCATGTTTAGTTTATACAGTATTATTGGTTACAAAGGGCCTCAAAAACCTTGGTCTATGGACTATGAAGTGTCCTAATAGAGATGAAGTCAGTCTCACTCATTTTAAGTTGTATAATGTTTTAAAATAACAGTTTTTGTCCCTACAAATTTTAATTTATAAGCACATTTTCCACTATCTACGTTTGATGTGTTTTAAGTGTTAGAAGAAGACATTTGAGAAGTTTGTATACACCTTCAAACAAAGGACATAAGTATGTCTTTTGTTTGCTCATTGTTGACTTGTGATGCTTTGCAACTTTTGTTAATGCTGCTGCGTGCGGTTTTTACAGCTATATTTGTTTCTCCAAAGATCTGTGTTTTTACTGAATGTAACTAATTGAAATCATTCAGTACTTTACACAACACTGCAATTACCGGTCAATTTCACTGCCGTATATTTATTGTTTGTATAGCATTCTTTGTATTTAGTTCAGTAGTACTCATATGATCCACATAAAAACTCACCATTTCAAGAACAGAACGATGAGGAATAATACAGTATGTTTTTGAAGATATGTGTAAACTATTGGCATTAATTTACAATTTCTAGTAAAATCTGTTTATCATACAAGTGCATTCACACACATTAGTGTTGTCATTTTGTTGTTAGTTAAAACTTAAAACGACACGTCTTAATTCTTAATACACTTGTCTCTCCCAATTCCTACATACAACCGTTTCCTCAGGTTCAATCTTTATATAGTTTGCTTGCGATATGTTCATAGTCACACAACTTTAACATTTAAGTGGATGTCATGTCCCTTTAAGAGTGTGTAGAGGTAAGTTGCAGAGTTTGTGTGCGCACATGTGTGCGTGTGTATGTGTGTGAGGCAGGGACAGGCAGTGCGTTCTGTTTTTGTGCTACTAGCTGTGGGAAGGGCACAGCTGACTGTCTGTGTATGTGTGTGTGCACGCTGGTGTGTGTATGCGTGGAGGCAAGCGCATGTATTCGTGTGCGTGTATGGTTGAGAGAAAGAGAAAGAAGGGGGAAGACAGAGAAAATGCATTTCTGTATGTGTGTGGTAAGGCTTGTTTTTTTTTTTTACATGAGAATACAAACATCTCATGATGAGCACACATAGTATAAAAGAACAGGGGAATAATAGAGCAAGATAACAGAGAAAGAGAAGTGCATCATTTTCGGTGAAGTAGTTTAGGTATATATAGCAACACATATGTATTGAGAGATGCAAGAGATATACTGCAGAGTATTGTGATTGTACCTGTTAATATTTATACAGTATGTATGAATTTAATCAGGTATAAACTCACAAACTCCCCCAAATGATCAAGACAGATTAAAGAAAACATCTTGAAATTTCCTCCTCCTTCTTTTTGTGTCAGTGAACGCGATTTTATGCACACAGACACATGCACGCATGCACAATAATCACCAACAACTAATCTGGTTGTTTATTGCTATATTTTTAATGTTAGCCTTTTATTATTAGCGTGCATTTAAATTTTTTTTTACAAGTTTTAAATGAAAATGTGAGTTCCTCATTTTGAGAGTGGACCAAAACATGGAGAAAAAATGTGCTTTCAAATTTAGCTGTGTACATTCTGACAGAAAAAGCTGTTGACCACAAACTCTATCACTGTGTCATCGTAGCTCTAGCATTGATTAAAGAACCCAATGATCCACAGGAACACCAGCTTTTCCTCTTCTTCACACAAGCATCATATTTCTTTTTGTATTATAATTTGTACCATGTAGAAGAATTTATACTTGTACATGTACAATATTTACATGTAATTTTACCATGCCTTTTTTCTATAATAATGAAATTATATGGATTTGGAACCAGCCTGGTTATATATCTTACATTAACTATGTCAATAATGTGCTAGATAAAACTGCCCCTTCATGTACCATAAATGACACAATCACATTTCTGCTGAGATCGTACAAGATAAACACTTTCACCACTCACCACCTGTAAACACTAACTGTATTTCACAACTTTTGTTTTGTATGATGTGTCAGATATTTTATTTTGCACTCTTGAAGTTTTCTTTACTTTAACTCTTGGAAGTCAACGCCCCTGTGCACTCGGTGTGGGTGCAACTTTTTTAACTCAAAACTGTTTTAAAGGTGGATTATTGAAGCAAATGTAAAGTGGTAAAAACGTCCAAAAGACCCTCAGATCACTAAGGGTTAAGCCCTTAAGAAAGTATTCCAACCTCCTCACTTTCTGCACATCTTATTGTGTTGTAGAATTAAGTAGAAGGCAAGTACAGCTTCAGCCACGAAGGTGACCAAGAGCCCAGTGGTCATAACAGAAGTTATAGAAATGGGAGAATCTGCTGGAAGACCAGCCAGCGTTGTACCAACCAACCGTTTTGACTGAAAATGATGAGTTACCTTCGGCACAACATTGACCAAAAGCATACAGCCAAGACAAGGTCAAAAGTGGCTTCAGCCTCTGGCTGTCCTTGAGGGGTCCAGCCGGTGTTCAGACTTAAAGACCTTAGAGCATCTGTGGAGAGACCTGAATATGGCAGTTCCTATCCAGTCTGACTCAGAGCTGTTTCAGAGGATCTGCCAGGAAGAACTGGACAAGCTGCCCAAATCCCTTCAAGAAAACCTGAAGCACTGCAATTGCTGCCAAAGAGGCTCCTACACGGTACCTAATTTATCAGTCCTGGTCCTTAAGGATCCCTGCCTTGCTTATTTTCATAATATAGCTGCTCTATCCACTATTAATTACCTGGATCAGGTGTGTTCACTTGATATCACTTTGTCTTCCCTTATTCCACCCTCATTCGCAATGGTATCTTCCAGCTTCTGATTCATACACACACCTGATCCACGAAATCAGCAGTGGGTAGGGTAGGGATAATTGTAAACAAGCAGGGCAGGGCCCCTTGAGGCCAGAATTGAGAACTCTGACTACTACCTTTTTTAAATTTTAATTAATTTATATTATATATACATATTTTCACTTTGTTGTGGGTAATTTGGTGTTGAATAAAAAATGTTTTTATCCATTTCAACAATTTATTCAATAACGTAAAGTGTAGAAAAGTGAAGGAGCCTAAACACTTTCCAACACTAAAGCCACTGTATTGGTTTGCCATGAAATGTGTCAAATCTGGAGTGTAATTAGTTAGTTGGTTTTATGCACCTGGCACAGCTGCCCCCAAATGTCCATCCTCATCCCTCTCTCCTCATCCCATTCTACCTCCATCCCTCTCCTGCTCCTCTCCCTGGTATCTTCCTCTCCATCTTGCCTCACCACTCTCTTCTTCCTTCTCTTCCACTTCTCTGACCCACTTTCCTGCCTTCTTGCCACTGTCTCCCTGTGTTCCTCTTCACGCACCCACATCCTTCATCTCTCTCTCTTTCTCTCTTTCTCCCCACCCCGTCCTCTTCCTCTCTTATTTCTGTTCTTCCACTTCTTGTCTCCTGCTTATACTCATGCTTCGCCACCCCCATACTTCTCTTTCTGGTTCTACTTCTGACTCTGTCTTTCTCTCCTCCATTTCTTCCTTTCCTTCTACCTCCTTCTGCTTTTTCACTCTTTCTCTACTTTTTTCTCCAGTGAATCTCCGTTCTTCCGTTCATACGCTGTCTCGCTGAATATTCTCACTTTCACTCTCTCTTCTTCTCCCTACATTGCATTTTCTTTACCCATCATTTTTACTAATTTTCCCTCTCTCTCCTCCTCTACCTGCTGCCTCTTTCCTCACCCTTCTGTCCTTCTCCTTTGTCTTTGCCCCCCTTCTAACTCCTACTCCTCCTTTCTCCTTCCACCATGAGTCATTTCGTGCTCTCTGTGCTCCCCTCACTACACCACAGAGCCACTCAGGGCAGACATTCATCAGCGGCCTGAGATGATAGATGCTGCTCACCACAGCTCCAGCAGCCAGTTAGCCTCGGGTGATGCCTTATGCATACAGATATCACCTGGCTAGCGCTAGTCTACCGCCTCATCCAGGACTGAATACACACAAATGTTCTCAAGTTTACACACACAAACACACTGTGCTGCCTGGTGTCAAAGACTGTCTCTGTATAGAAAGGAAAAAGTTGGTGCAACACGCATGTAAGAATTTATCAGTCAGTATGTTTACACTTTAATAAAGTGAATACAAGTGTGCATGTAATTGTCTTGGAATTGATTATGCATGTGTGTACATATATGTGTGTGAACTGAAGATTGTTAGGTATGTAAATTCCAGGGGAGTTAGGTTAATTGGGTTTGAAAAAGAGGTGGGTGTGTCTCTCTCCTCTATGACAAGCTTATTTACATAGCAAAGCTGTAATTACCCTAACGAAGCCCCTATCCTATCAGGGAGAGTGCACACACATGCGCACACATATACATACACACAGACACACGTGCAATCCCCATACAGGTTTGAGCTCAATCATGCCAAACCTGTATTTTTCATCACTCCAGATCCCTCTCAGAAGCCTTCCATTCACATGTTCATTTCTAATTGAATGGCATCCTTTACGGTGCCAATCAGTCGGTTTGTTGGAATTTCTCTATCAGAGCTCATTGGCTTCTGAGAGAGATGTGGGACCCGTTCCAGCACTTAGCAATCACTTCCTTCCTTCTCCCCCCCACCGTATTCTTGTAAAAACAGTCTTTCCCTTGAGAGTTTTGATTAATACAGAAAAAAATGTCATATCAATGAAAATCTAAAATTTAAACCATTGTTATAGAAAATTAGAAAATGTTAAGAGCAGTTTTGACGTTTTAAGGACTCCATCAAACCAGCTTACATTTCCTGTTTAGCAAGGCACCTCCAAACTGAGAGAGGGAAGAGAATACCACAAACATTTGTCACACAGACAACAGTTTTTCTTGTGTGTTATTTGGTTGACATGTCAGTGTGTATTTTAGTGGATTTGAAACCTGGTGTTTACAGCCCAAATGTGTCGCAATACATATGAAGAGAAACAATAGTAATAGGGTTTTTCCAGTCAAAGTGTGCCCCTTAGTAAAAGCACATGTTGCTATAATGATGTTCTGTTGAGGTTTGTGTAACTAGAGAAAATACAACTTCACTTTCTAACATGCAGAGATATAAATTCAGATACAATTTTTGTATGAACCATTGGCTCAAAACACAGATCAAATGACAGAAGCTGTTGCTTTCTTATGAGACATGCCAAAACCTGACATTTACTATTAATCATTTAAGAAACTGGTTCATCTTATTAGCAAAAATCATGTTCTTTTATAGTAGTTTCTAACCAAGCAGACAGTAGATATTATTTGGAGAGGTTTTGAGATATCCTTCCCTGATGATAACTCAATATACAGACAATGCTGCAGCAAATCAGTTTGTCAAATTAAGACATAAGTAGCGATGAGCTGCCACAGTTGAGGAGAACAAATGTGCTCAATCCTGGATTGCAACATAAAATTTTATACACATTGTCAACATAAATAGAACTTCTACCACAGCCCTGGTAGTTTTCATAGCATTCTAACATTACAGTTGAAAAATTAAATATTACAACGTTGAAGATAGCTTCTGTCAAACAAATAGTCCCTAAGAACCTTTGAGGTCTGTCAAAGACCCAGAAAAAAATTAAATGCAATTATTTAGTGCTTTGAGGAGCACACCTGTATTAAATTCAGCTCCACTGTATTGACTTGGTACAACATTTTCACACAGTATCTGAAAACGTCCATAGTGGCTGTGAGAATGTGTCTTATCACATGAAGTATTCTACATTTGTCCATTTGATGGCTGATCTCCAGTCAACCATTCTCTAGCACTAGTTGTTCTTTTTGACAGTGTTGGATTATAATGTTAACGGTGGAGTTGTCCTTTAAACAATGTGCACTAAAGCCCAGATCCTGCACCTTGACCCAGGCAGCTCCCAGTACTCCCATCACCTCCCTCCATCTCTGCACTTCCCTGTTTCTCCACTTCCTATTCCAACAGGAATTTAATCTTTCAAGCCATCGTTGTTTTTTCTCTCCCCTGTTTTTACTGCTGCTGCTGCTTGGAAGACCACAGACAGCCTCTGTATGCTGATGCCCCCCATCCCCTCC
>OMLM01014535.1:0-22484 GCA_900302695.1 Helostoma temminkii
ACAAAAAATTTCATTATCGATTATTATTATTTATTTATCTATTATTAGTTGTTGCAGCCCTACATACAGACCTTCTGTTGTTATTCTAGTCATTCCAGACTTGGCGTGTTGTTGTTGTTGTGCCTTGCAAATGGGCCCCACTGCCACTTACCAAAACTTATGAAAAGAAAAGCTGTAATTAACAGCAAACTCTGCTGCATCCAGACGCCAGAGGGAGTTGGAAACTAAACTTCTAAGATCGAAGAAGTAGCATTCTTTTGTACAGAGTACGCTAACGGCTAGTGTTAGTTTGACAGGAGACCTGCTACTCCGAGGCATTCGTAGTTGTAGAAATGGGATGGGAGGGAGAAGGAGTGATGGTGATTAGTCTTAGAGGAGTGAAGGTATAATGTCTTGAGTTTATTTTGGTCCTCGGGAGGCCATCTGAAATAAGTTATAGAGCCTTTAACATTGTATAGTAAGTATTGAGGGGGGGCAAATGTAAGATTATTCATGTGGTTCTAGTTTTTTTTTTTTTTTTTTTTAAAGTTTCCTGCACCGCAAGGGGATAGATTTTATACGTAGGTTGGTCTGACATGGGAGAAATTTCCTCAGCAACTTAAAATTGGCACATTAACAGGGTTTTGTGAATTATTAAACAGAATTTATTTTCTCTATAAGAGATGATGGCTGAAATGATGATGTGAGTATGATGATGATGGATTACCCCGTTCTTCATAAGACAGAGCAAGATGTGTGTTTAATCGCTCTCTGCGTATATTTATCCTTGTACTGCTGCAGTCTTTACATTAATGTGATGACATTCATTTCAGATATGTGCTGTGGTCTGAAGAGTAACAGCAATGATACTAGGTCCAAGCTAGTAAAAGTGACTGCTTATTCAGACTGACTCCTTGTATTAAATGAAAGAAATTGCAAATCTTTTTTAACCTTAGTTGTGACATAATTGAGGTAAACTGCTGAAGTTGTGTTCATCCTTAGATCGTGCTGCAGCAAAAATTTAACATTCTGCTCTATGCTGCCTTGCTTTGGTACACCCCCTGTGGTTCCAGTCCCCAGTGTGTAACGCACCTTACACCTTCAAAAAAATGAGAATTGTGAAACTGTTGTTGAAACACGAATTGTGTGTTTAGTTAATCCTGGTATG
The DNA here is from genome assembly GCA_900302695.1 of Helostoma temminkii. Classification (NCBI taxonomy): domain Eukaryota; kingdom Metazoa; phylum Chordata; class Actinopteri; order Anabantiformes; family Helostomatidae; genus Helostoma; species Helostoma temminkii. Next base: position 1,148 of record OMLM01014535.1, read on the forward strand.
AGCAGTCAACAATCAAATTAAGTTGAGAGATTGCCAAAGATTGCCACCATCCTGGCCTGACACCTTTATGTAATAAGACCCAGGTGCAAAACTAGCTTGAGACTGTATTACATTACTACAGTGTGCTGTAAATATTGAGACTTTGGCATGTTGGACTTTTTAGACTGGTTGCTTATATACATATGTCTGAGTGGTGGGCAGAGATCAAGGCTAGGAGTAAAGGTGTGAAATAGCAGGAATAAATCCTGCCAACATTAGTAGAGGTTCATGTCTGTATGAACAGTCACACCCAAAATTACAGTAGGAGTACCTTGGCAGACACACATTTACATGCATCCATGAGTTAAGCACACAAGCGTGCACACATACATGTGTTTTCAATGAGGCAAGACAGGCAGGAGTGTAATGGTAAGTGGCAGGAATGGGGTTAGTTTCCCCATAGGCCCTGCTGCACTGTGGTGGGCAATGGGTTTAGAAGTTGGTCCAGGAGAGTGTATGTGTATTTACATATGGGCATGCCAGAGTGCTTTTGAGATTGGCTTGTTTTCACAGTAATGTGGGTGGAAGGAACGGGACCCACCCTGAATCATGAACAGAGAGCCGATTGTGCAGTGCACAGTGGGCTGGATGACCTGAGTTGGCTCTGGGGAGAAGGTAGGACAGACTGACTGACAGACCCTAAAGCTGCGCTGTGACAGGTGCCAGAGAGACTGCTGTCACATTATATTCCTCACCTACCCTAGACACCAAAACCATCAAAGATAAAATGGTATAGAAATAAACATAGATGTTGAAATCTTTTTTTGTTTTAATGTATAACTGCCCGATTCAATTATTGATGCTATAAGGAATATCATATTTGAAAGTGTAGTCGTGAAAGCTAAAAAATGTACTCCAGTCTTGGGTTATGTGATCTGAACTGCCATCTTTCATCTACCATACTCAAAATCACATCTCTCCCTCCTCACCTCTCAGGCCTGAAGTGTAATTTCCCAGCTCCAAAAATGCTACCAGGGGACACGTTGGGTAGATTACGAGGTTAAGGCTTCATTTTGTCCCTGAGCTGTTGAGAAAACGAAAAGCAACAAACTTGTGTGTGACCTGTGCTGGTTTGTGGTTCCAGGGAGAGCCCAGAGCAGCCCCCAAGGCCCTGAGGTGTCTGAACTCCTCCACTCACTTCTCTCACAGCCTCAAACTGTTATTGAGCTGGGGGCCTGGATGGGCTGGCTGGAAATATTGTTTAATGTTTTTCAACAGAGTAAGGCAGGAGAGTACTGCTGCACAGGTCCAAAAGTCAAAACCCTGGTTGTACAAGTTAACAGATGCAATTCATACTGTGTGTGCATATACTGTACTCTGTGTGGGTGTGTTTGATGTGCTGAAGGACCACTGAAGAAAACTGAAAAACTAAACATCAACAATTTCCCTTAGACTCTTGATTCAAAGGACCCATTTCCTATGTAGTGCTAATAGAACATTTGCTTTCAAGTCAGGTTAAGTGAACTTATTATTACAACTTTGGTTTCTATGAAAATGACTTTTCATGGTTTGTGGTCAGTAAGTTGATCAAAGTTCTCCAGCGAGTATCAGAAACGGATATGCTGACCACATCAGGAGAGAAGAACACAGACTGGTTTTATAGTATATCTGCTGAGACGATCTGTGAAAAATGTTGCCACAGGCGCCATGCAAGCTCTGCTAAAAAAATCAAGAGTGTCAATGGAGAGGATAAAATAAGTTGTTTTTAATGTTTCAAAATGGCAGTGTTTTTTGGTTATACTATGATGTATGGAGAATTTACTAAAACCAATGGTACAAAGTGTTTAGCAAAGCAGGATAAAATGGAGACAGACAGGAAAAGAAGGCATCAAAAATCAAATAAAAAGGTTAGTAAATGGTAAAAGCTAAAGACAGTATTGGAAAAATTAAGTGCAAGATTTAATTTCCCAGAATCCTAATCAGTATTACACAGTGGTTTAAATTAAAGAAGGTACTTCTGAACTGAGGTGTATTACAGACAACCTTCAGCCAACAGGTTCCTGCCTCTGGATGTCAGGCTGTATAAGCATCATCAGAGGAATAAATCGCAAATATAGTCTGGGGACAGTCAGTTAAGTGCATTAATGCTAACAGACAAATCATAAAATCATACACCCTGTTGACAACCCTAAGTAGACTGTTTACGTGTGTTGCCTATCTGTTTATCTGGTCCAGTGTAATCAAATACATCCTGCCATGGCCCTGTTTGCTGAAACTTCTTAGTGCTCCTTTAATCTTTGATACATTTCAGTTTGATGCATCACAAGGACGAAATGAACCAAATGATTCAGAGGAATCATGGCTCATAAATGAGATTTAAAATGATTTTCACCCTTAACAGCGTACTGTATGGACTTAAAGAGAAAACTGTTACTGACAGCAGGACATTACACACCAATTCCCCTGGCCTTCCCCTGCATTTATAAATATCCCCTTGCCTGGTTCCCCTAATTACCTAGCATGAGCATGGCTGTTTCTGCTTCCCTCTCACACATAATAGAAACTGCTTTTTAATATCCAGGCATCATAAAATGTCATGCTGACTTAACAGACACGAGGAGCAGAAGGAGCAATAACAGAAGTGGAGGCAGGGCTAGGGGATGTTTAAGTGCAAGCAGCAGGAAGGAGGGATGGGCAGTTGATGTTAAGTCAGAATAGAGTCTGAATTTTTATTTCTCTCTTTTTTAATTTCTGCCTCCTGGTATACTTTCTTCTATTTTCCTCGGTGGTCTTTTTGTCTAATTACTTTTCTTTTACTTTCAGTACTAATTTCAGCCTTATCATGTTACAGCATTACCTTATTCTAAAACTTTAACAGCTCTCATCACCAGAAAACAGCCAGATATCAGATTAGTTGACTTTATAGTCAGCTTAGCTTTTATAGCTTGTCATTACTCAGGCATCTGAAGCATTTCAACAGGACCATTAGTCAACCTGTAGCCAACACCACCCACTGGGACAACAGAGACGAATGAGCTGCCAGTTTGTGCTGCATTTTTTTTATTATTTTTTTTTTACCATCCTTAGGAAGACAGGATGGCTTTCAGGAGTGTGAAAATTCAAGTTATGCCCATTGTTAGCACACTGTTTGGACTTTAAAGACATGAAGTCGGAACTTAAAAGAACACCTGCTGTTCTCTACTCTGATTTTGACATGCATTTTCATTTAGCCTGTCACTTTGCAGGACATCATGGTGGCTGTTGAATTTCTCCTTTTTTAAAGATAAAGTATAATAATTTCCACTTCTCCTTTTGGCTTGGCCCAGTGTGCTTGCCTCTGTGGGCTTTCATTAATTTTTCACCGGGCAGTGTGTGATGGATAGGTTGTATTTATTCACTGCTGGGCGTCTGCTATGTGAATATGACTCATTTTGGGGCATTACGTATTCATGGCCTGGGATAGGCTGTATACAGGAAGTTATAATTAATGTGTCACAGTAGGAGGTGTTGGTAGACGGCAGGTTTGTTGGAGGGCGTTGTGGAGTATAATGTGATTTACAGAACAAACAACTGGGAGGATGTTTGTCTGCTGTCCAATAACTGAAAGTCAGTACTCCCTTCTCAGTCCGGACCCTTATAAGTCTTCCCGCAAAATGTCCTGCAGGACATATCCTACATCGAAAAAACTGTTATATTGTGTGCCAGTAATTTTACTCTGTGCAAGTGGCAGATGTTAATTTCTTCTACTACTGATCAGTACTGGTGCAGATCCATGGAATCAACTTAATTCTGTGCAGATGGTCACTATTCAAGCAGGTGTTTCAAACATTTACACCAGGCGTGTCAAACTCCAGTTCTCCAGGGCCACTGTCCTGCTTGTTTTCCAACCGTCTCTGCATTCACAGCTTCTGTCTGGCTGAACACACCTGATCCAGATAATCAGCAGAAGGTAAGGCAGGGAAAACAAGCAGGGTGGCAGCCCTTGAGAACTGGGGTTTGACACCTGTGATTTACACGGTCCCTCCTATTTGTGGACATATTCTAGGATAAATCACAAAGAGGCCAGGCAGAGGCCTACTGCGTAGACGAGGAATTATGTTTTCATTGTCCCTGTCAAAGTCTAGACTAAAGGAGGCATTGTAATCTATATGCATACCTGTTTTTAGTTAATATTTGATTATCACAGATATGTTGTGTATGTAGTTTTTTTTTTAATGTATCTTTTTAAAATATATCTATTTAACTTAAAATAGGCTGCATTATGTTTTTATATCAATGTAATTATATGAAAATTATATTTTATTTTAGAAAATCTTAAATATTGTGCTCTCTGTCAGTGTCTAACTGTTCACCATCGGCTGGTATTAGTCACTATCTTCCCTTCATCAGCAGGGATTTGACAGTGAGTTATATTCAAACTAGCAAAAGGGAACAGCTACATTACAAAAATATATTTTTCTGCAATGGAGGCATTATCCAAACACCTATATCCTGGTTAAAGAAACAGCTTACCTATGCCCACCAGCATCCAGGTGTGGGCCAAGGTCCTGAGTAATAGTCAACCTTAATCACATACTGTTTGTTAGTGTTTGCAGCTCTGACTATTTCCAGGTGCATGACCTGGTTTTCCTGCAGGGTAGGTGGTCCTGAGGAGGATTGGAACTGTTTATCACAGAGCAATAGTCCATTAGAAGAAGGGCCTGTGTGAATCTGTATATGTGAGTTCACTGGAGTGATTTCTTTTCTAATGCAAAATGACAGACAAAATTACAGTTGTCCTTTTTTTATTCACTCATTCTTTAGCACGGCTCAATTTTGTAGAGGGTCATTTCCTTCTCAGTGCCAAATAGTGTAAATGTGACTGGTACCCCCATTTGTGAACGTCAGCAGATCTCAATCTCTCAGCTGAGCCTTAAAACCTCATGGTGAGAAACAGGTTTCATGCCAAGGCAAACATGGAAAAACTAATGGTAAATGGCAACATGATCAACAGTTCAATCAGGAATTTAACAATTAAAAATTATTTGAAAACAGCTTATACAATGGACTATACAGAAAATTTGAAAAAGGGAGGACAAAGGTCATTTGGCCAAAACATCATAATGTTCAGCTTCAGCTAAGGAATGTTCCAGAGACCCACTAAATAAACTAACTTCTGGTTGAAGACGTAACCCAGCACTCAACAATGGGCCAGGAGAAATTAGTCCAGATCCAGAGTTAGGGAAAACTTGTTGTCCTTGACCCTATATGCATTCTTTTAAGTGTTTAAAGAAAAAAGTAGTGAAGGTACCATTTATGTCTTTTGGCTATATCTCAATCCCTATTCACACCAACATACTTTCACTGGCTGTAATCCTATTAGAAGCATCTATGTCGCTTATTGTCTGACAGGATTAAATTTGGAGATGAAAAAGATGAGGTTGAGATTCTCAATGGGGCCTCTGTCCTTTCTATTAGCTTTAACCAGATTTGTTATTGTATTATGTTATATAATCATATCTGTTTTCATATTGCTCTGTTGTTCTGCTTAAGCTGCTAACGAGACATTGGTTTGACTATAAATCTGCTCTGGTGCAGATGGTGGTTATTTAACATAGATTTTAAAGCTTAGTATCAGTTTGTTTTTAGGATTTGGCCCAGGCCACACCATATGTGAACTCCATATTCATAACTACAAAAATATTGCATTGGGGTGGGCCAGTCTGACTCCTGCATTGCTGTATGAACATTTCTTGCGAAACGCCTTCCCTTTGTGGTTCAAAGCTGTTTCCTGTTTACCTCCCAAGTGCATTCACTTTGAACACGTACAGACATACTGTGGAGGCTATGGTGCTGTTTTCCTTTTCCTTCTTCCTTCATTTACTTGATTAGAATTGTACAGCATGAACAAGCTGCAAAGATTAAATAAAATATGTGTTGCACTACTATAAGCTGTTCTTTTAATTGAAGTAAAAATACTTTTAGGTTTCCTATAGCATACAAGGAAATTAAATTATTTCTTTTGTAATATGTAGTATATGTATGTACAGAAAGTGCGTACAAAAGCCTTGTTTGCAGTGATCTGTGTTCCTAGCTAAAACTAACACAGTATAATATGCAGTCCTGAAAGAAACTAGTCTCAAATGACCCTACAGTTGAATAAACACCATCAAAAACTAAACATTATCACCTTCCCAAAGAGAGAATTTTTAGTAGGACCGTTATATTTTACTGCATTAGTTTCAGCTAGGTGTACCTAATAACCTGCCAGCTTTTTATGCTCTGCAATTCAATCTTTGCAGTCATTATTTACAGTATTTTCACACTCTCGCACAACTCCAGCTATTCTGAAGTCAATATAAAGTATAGAGATGTTTCAAACAAGAGGGAGAAGAAATCTTTTGATTCAAGAAGCACAAATTCTGAGGAATTAAGTGCTTCCTCCTTTCTTTCAAATGCAAAGCAGCTTGTTATTTTGTTTTAAATTTTTTGGGAGACTTTTAAATTCATGCTGCCCGGCAAATCTGAAAGGCTTGACAGTGCCCTTTTAGGTTATATGTTTAAAGATTTCTGTAGTGTTTATGGTGTGTGAAATGCATACTTGGAAAATATCCAGTTTGCCTAGGCAGAGCGTATGGTTTAATTTAATTCCAACACATTTCAGATGCTCCTCAAAACAGAACCCTCAAATGTAATGTGAAGGCCAGATGCTGTATTTAGCGTGTGCTGTGTTGATTTGAGTTATAGGTAAACACAGATAGACTCTGGTCCAACAGGCTCAGTTATTGCTCAAGTCAAACACAGTAACAAAATATGTGCTGGACTACAAATGAAATGCTGAGTTGCTGAACGCTATAGATGTGATAATTATCCACAGTTCTGTGAATCACTTGCTTGTTTTAAGCTGCCACCTTCAAGTAGCTGTTTTCTCCCTTTAAAACTGCAGCTGTGTCCTGAATTTACTCATTTTACTCCTTTAAATTTTTGAGAAGTACAGTATGTGCATTCTCACTCTCCTATCACCCTCAGCACACACCTACCTCAAAATAAAATAGGATAGTAAAGGTTAGCAGTTAAGACATTTGTTTGATAGAAGATGTTCATCACGGTAACAATTATAAATGTGTAATCAGGATTTAATGTTGTTCCATGATCTTGTTTCCTGTTTCTTTTTAAACTCTGGTATCCTGTGTCAAAGTTGTCTGTTGGTCCAATGACCCATTCACCCAACCCAGCCTCTTTCCTGCCTGGACTTTGTTGCTCTGTAACATTCATCCTGCACTTCCTTTAGCCTGCTTTTATTTAAAGTAACTTACATAATTTGTTGGTGGCCAATCTGCTCTACCTTCCTGATCAGTTAGCCAGTCAACCAGCCCCATTCATCTGATTCCTCACCTGTTTCCTCATACCTTTCTCCTTGCCGGTCCACCTCAGCTTATAATGTCTTTATTCCAGTCTTGCTACCCTACCTGACTTGTTTTGCCACCCAGTCTGGTGGCAAAACAAGCAGCAAACTTGCTGCCTTCAGTAGGGGAAATTGCGAAAAAGGGTGTAAAACAAATAATTATGTGCTTAAATTAAAGGCAGTTGGAATCAACAGTGATCCTCACAACTTCTCAAAGAACCAGTGGTCCAGCACAGCACTGTGAGACAGAGGCGCAGACACACAACTCCCTTTTCACAGTGCAGACTGTCTGAATTAAATCAACACGCAGTGAAAAGTGACTTCTTTAGACATGTACAGGGCACTTTGTATTGGTTTCAGTTTTTACTCCGATTTTGGGTGTAATTTATTTTAAAATGAGTGTACGTAAATACCCTGATTGACATGTGGCGAGAAATTGGTTTTCCTGACATATGTATCTGATTTTGATGCTGGAAAAATACATGAAGCAAAACTCTCTTTAGATTTTGGCACTCTGTTAAAAGCCAACTTCGGTTTGTTTAATCTACTACCGCACAGTGACTCGCACAACAGCTCTTGCCCAATTTAGAAGCATTTTTCAGTTTGCATGGGCCATTGACAAGCTCAATGCTGCCACTCAAATAGATTGTACCACTCAGTGGCAGTGTAACTGTAGTGATATGCAAATGCTGACGTATGTTTTGAAAGCAGGATGGATAATTTGCTTTCTACAAGTGGGAATTTCATACAAACCCTAATTCAAATCTTTCAGCCCGTCTCACTTTGCCTTTAGCTGTTGGAAGACTTGTGTTGGAGGCCTCAGAAGGTCCCTGCTGCTCGACCTCTCAGCTCATCACGGGGGTGTCAGTGCTGCGATTTACCATCAGCATCATCTTCAGGCAGCTTCCTCAGCTGGGTTGTCTTTCCGAATTCTCAAGCTCCATTATGCTCTGGTCCCTCAACCACCTGCATAACAAAATAAATTGCCTTTTTTTAAATTTACACAAAAGCTGCAAACATTTTCATACATTAGGAATTAAAGTACAGTAAAAAAATACACTTTATATGTAATAATATAGTTACATTTTCTTTAATTTGGACAACGATAATAGAATCCTTCACAGCCTTAACAAATTATTGAAAGACCAATAAACCCTCACATATTGCCATCTCCAAAGTGTAGACATTATTAGATGGTTAGATGGAAACCTTTTTTTTTTTTTTTTTTTTTCCTCAAACCAACCTGGTCAAAATACTTGCATTCCAGTGCCCCTGGTGTAACACCAAATCTTTGTAGGCTACGTCAACTGGTGGCAGTTTCTGCTTGCATCATCTTGAGCCAAGCGATAACTGATAGGTAGCCAAAGATTCTACTCTTGGTACTGATTGATTCTTTTGCATGAGAAAGTGGCTTTTATCTTTTTACACTGCAGAGGTTAGTCAATCTATCAGTCAATTGGTTGTGCAGGTGGTCACATATGCTTTCTATTGTCCTGATGTTAATCTACATTTCATTTTTAAGAAAACTTTTAAATGAACAAAATACAGATGCTGACATTTGATATCGTCTTCATTCAGTTGGGGTTCCCTTGCCTTCCATCTAATACATGCTACCCAATAATGACTGCTTGAATCAATGCTACAAAACCAACTGGATATTCTTCATGCTGTTAAGGATTAGATTAGTTTTTCCTTAAGGTCACATCAAAGCTAAGGAGAGACATGATGAAGAACGTTTATATCTGGCTAGTGCAGTTTAAGTTTTTTGCAGCAATATTGACATTGATGTCCTGGTCTGATTCGCAGCATTTTGTTTCTAAGGTTGTAACATATTGTACAGAAACTAACATTCTGCATGCTGCTTAACCTAAGATTTAATTTTGTGAAAATTAAATATGGAATGTCCGTATTTGATCGGAGTCACTGTGTATCGAATGTTTAAGTCGGATATACTAAGTCTGGGGGGTATGGCTGCACGATTTGGCAAAAATGTCATATTGCGATTATTAAAACGGTAAACCAGGAAGGTCATGTGACCACACGCTCAGCAGTAGACAGAAACTGACTAATCATCTCTTTACATGCAATCTTCACACACACACAGCAATTGAAATATTTTTTTATGATTTATCATACAGTCATTGTCAGCTGGATGGATAATATTTGGTACAGATGTGTATGGTCCCCAAAGGATTAACCCTAATGATCCTAATCCTTCTTGATTTCAAATGTAAATGTTAATATGTTTCACTTTCACAAATAAATTAACTATTTCTCAAATCATTCTAAATCATATTAGTTTAACTCTATCATTAATCACATGTGTTTTTGACTTCTGTTTCATACTGGACAGGCTGCTGGGAGAAATACTATAGTCGTATTTCTCTTTGGCTAGAGCATAGCACATTACAGACCTGATGTGGATGATGTAGCCAGCAGGATTAATTGGGCCCAGTTACAGTGGATCAGCAAGTTTGGTGTTTTTCACATGCTGCTCCTCCATATGGCAGCACAGAAGTCACATGGTATAATTAATAGTTCAGGTATGAATGTTTCAGGTTGTGGCAGTTCAAATTGAAATACATGTATGTTTTTTTTTTATTCTCAAATAGAAATACTTAATCACAGGTTCACTTTTTGCTTTCTGCTTGCTTTAAACAAATGTAAATCTAAACATTGTGTACAATTTTCATAAGGAAGACTTTACTGGTAATTTTACCAGTTAAGCAGATATGCAAAGCATTAATTTACAAGAGAAACGTGTAAGCTACTTTGCAAAATTGTCAAGGCCAACTCTATCAAAGTTGCTCCAAGAAAAGGTAGCCTTGACATAAAGTTGACTCCTAACACCCACCTCTATTTTTACTTCAGAAAACAAAATTTGGCCTCATTAGTTTTGGTCTTTATCATATTTATATTTTACATGACTTGGCCTAAAAGTGTGTTTCCTAGCAAAAGGGGTTGCAAATTGCCCCAGGTCTTATTTGCCTCAATGGGCCTATGGAGGCATTAGTGTTGTGGTCAGCACTCCTCCGAGTCTTTGAATTGCAAATCACCTCCGTAACTCAAAAGTAATGCAGCGGGGAATGTCATCTGCTGTCATTTTTCTGCATTTGAGTGGATGTGGGCACCATTGTAGAAGAAGTGCAGTTATTGTTTCTGTCTCTTGTGTGACTCTGCCTTATTGTAGGAATGACTAGGGCCTGTTCTTTCAACCTCCACCTCTCTAATGTGCCAGAAGGCTCCCTTAGCTGTAATATTGCCCGTCTGCAAGCATTACAGCATTGTGCAACGGGACTCCCTGATTAAAGAAAGTTGAACCACATGTCTTCGGTTTGATTCAGTGCAAAAACATAAAACTACTGGTAGCACTGTACACACACACAAAAAGTTTATCACAAGTTTACTAGAATTTGTCTTGCTGAGTGTCCTGTAACTAGCCATTTATATAATTAATTACTGTGTGATGACATTTATTGTATTTTCAGATAGAGGAACGCTATTGGACTCAGTAATTGGAAAACTAACTTAAAGGCTATTTGCAGTTAACAAATCCAACAAAAACAAATAGCTCAACAATTAATGTCAATTAATGGCACAATTGGTTCCTCTGAATTCAAAATTCAGCTTTGAATAAATGACTAATGTAGGTTTTGTCAGACTCACACAATGCAAAAAATCAAGGGCTTCATTAGCTGCACCAGGTGTGTTTGAGATGGAACTCATTAAATACATAAACTTTAAAACAGTTGTCAGAAATAAGAGAAATGTTTCGACCTATGGATCAGCAGAATATCTGGAGGAAGAAGAATGAAGCAAATGCCGAAAAGAACTGCTCCTCCTGTCTACAGTGAAGCTTGGTGGTGGGGCTGCTTTGACTCCTCTGGTTGCAGGAGTGCTGGAAATACTCTAGAGTATTTTACAGTTACCAGACTTGAACCCATAGAGAACCCAATCTTTGGTGGGATTTGAAAAATACATTTGCAAGCCCAGAATATCAGTGAGCCAGTTGCCATTGCCAATTCCTCATGGGAGAAAGGATTCCTCATGCATCACCTTTGCAGCAGATCATAACAGCAAAAAAGGTGCTCTACTGATGACTAAAGACACTTGTTTTGTATGCGGTTAAATCATTTTGAGACTGCAGTAGTCATTAAAAGTTGCATTTTGTGTTTTCAGTTCTACTGTAGATGTGATTCTCAAGAGCAAAGCCACATAAAACTGAATATACAAGCAACTTAAAACATTTGATGCTGCAGTAGAGTGAAATTAACAGTTCTCTGGACACATTGTAAGACATAGACAGTGTTTTTTGTGTTTAAAAAGATTGTTTTCTAAATTTAAGCCTAAATATCAAGGTAGAAAAACACAATGGACACAGTGACTCTGGCACACTCCACATGTAAGAAGAAAATAGATAAATGTCTTCACTGACAGTTCCAGTTCCAGCTCCAGCTATAGTGTCACCTTTGAACTCTTTATAGATGTGTAAGCTCCAAATGGATTACCAGCTTTTATTATTGCTCTCTGCTCCACCGCTGATGTGATTATGGGTGTGTGTGCATGTGTGTGGGTACACAGATGTATATAAAATTTTTTATGTTGGGTATGGTATTTTTTTTCTTCATGAAATAAATGCTTACTGTATAGTCATAATCCGCTCACACAGACCATGAAATATAAAACAGACCTCTCCAGTCAACAAATAGTCAAAATAAAGTTTTTTGTTTGTTTTTTTTTTTTTTAAATAAGCATATAGACTGTGTTAGGGCTAAACAGTATTTTCACAGATGCCATCACAGTATATAGTTTCATGTTTGTTAATATTACTTATTGATTTATATGTTTAATAGCCCTAATACTGGGGGAAACTCATCCATCATGCTCTTTAGTCCTCATAGACATACACTGTTATGGTGAATACAATGATGTATATTTTAAAGAAAACACCACTTGATAGTTTAATTTAAATTTCAAGGGGTATATATTTAGTTTAGAATGCATTTAATTTGAATCAGCAACTTCATTGTCTTTGCAGCCAACTTATTATGGCATGTCTACACAGATAGTGTAGCATGAGCAGCATATTTGCAAAGCAACAGCAAAAGCTCCTGGTGGTGCAGGTACTGTACAAAATGAAGGTCAGTCACATGTTGGAAGCTCTCATAGCCATTCAGTCACTGTACGAATATGTGCAGGAAAATACACATACAGATAAGCATTTAACTGTGGCTATTCATGTACAGAATAAGCGAGATGTGTGTTGATGAGGGATGTAAGAAAAAATATATTGAATATTCTGTCATATTTTGGGATACTGTATCGATTCTCTAAAATAGTGTATCGTTTATCACAGTTTTCATTCACAGATTTGTGGCAGACAGTGGTTCATTCATAGGGAGCGCTTTCTGTAGACTGAATCCAGTGTTTTGTGACCCTTTTTGACACAGGTTTGTGCAGACTTCTGACTCATATTTGCTCGTCTTTACTTTTTCAGCAGCGTTTGTGTGTGTTTTCAGGTACATTAACCAAGACTGTGACTAATATGATGATTGTGCTGCAGTGTTGACCTGGATGCAAAAGACATAATTTATCAACTGAAAATTACTTATCAATTTATAATTGTTATTGTAGGAATCATAATAATTATCAAGATGTGTTTATCACCAAGCCCTAGGCTGTGCTTCTATTCAACACTTCAATTTAGCATACAGCCTTTCTGTTTTTAAATTCAGGTTTTCTTTTTTTTTTTATGAAAGTTACAAAGGACAGAATCTGAACTGGTATTTCTTAATTAGTGACACTGCTGATTGTGTGGCTGGCAGAGAGGTGGAGAGAGAAAACCCACGAAGGGGTCAATACAGGGCTCCTCTCTTTTTGCCAGGCTAATTAATCCACCATGTCTTTGCTCTCATTGCCTGCAGCTCATTATGACTTTAACACTGTGAAGCTCCATGGGTTTCAAATACAAATTGTCACACGGTTTTTCTCCATTTCTACACTCTAAAACACCTTTTGCCAAAGGAAATAACCAGAGATAAGACAAAGACATGTATTCATATGGGCACTTATATTTGGAACAGAGCATAGTTCAAAATACAGGGTGTCTTTGCATTTTCAATGCAGTCTAATCCGTTTATAATTACACAACTAGGAAGTGGAATAGTGGTCTGACTGAAAGTGTAATCCCCTTCATGTGCATAAACATGAGCACATTTCATCAACGAGGCTGGACTTAGACTTCTGGATAATTACCTGGGGCAAGAAGTATTTCGATAGCCCCGCCCTGCCCCCCTTTATTTCCTTTGTAAATAATTCATATGTTGAAATCAGACAGCACTACCAAATATAAAATTACCTTCAAAGGGTGGCGTATAATTGGCCAGTTCATCCATGTAGACAGGAAATGAACCAGTGTTTCTATTGTGAAACAACACAATTCCTTATTGCTAAGCGACAGCCTCAGTGAAAGCTGTCAAATAGGATTTATTTTATCTGTAATGATACTGCATGCCTACTTAAACAGTACTTTTAAATATAGAAGACACTGAACTTTTGGTGTTTCTCATGAGCATCAACTGAGGGATCTCCACACAGCTCCAGGGATCATAGTGTCGGTTATGTGCCCACACACCCACATGCCTCAGTAGAATATATTTTTATTATTTTTAATAATAGCCTGTAACGGTCATTGAATGGCAGATGTATTGATAGTGGAACCCTAAATTCAGGAATGAAAATGAAGAAGCTTTTCCTCCTTCAGCAGTCCTCACTTATAATGGTATTTCTCCTGCCAGAAACCATTGACCTTTTTTTTTTTTTTTTTTTTTTTTTTTTGTTACACAAATTAGATTATGATTACATACCGAATGTTCAAAGGCAAAATATATAACCATCAGTCTCTCTGTCATCTAGTATCAGGCAGACCTAGCTCATAGTCATGCATAAGTTTACCAGTTGACATACAATATACTATTTTCCTAAAAAGAAAATGCAGAGACCTGTTCAGATTTTCAGTAAAAACATCATGGTGGTGGTACTCCTTATGTGGAAAAACACTTTTCTGCTGAGTTTTAAAAATTACACAATTGTCATCTAACATTTCCCCAGTCCCAATTTGAGCTAGTCAAGGGAAAGATAACATGTTTATACCTTTTTAACTGTGCTGGAGATGCATATTATTTTTATCTTCACAAAGATGGAACATTACAGTTAGATGTCTTTGCTGAATTGCATAATGAGGGCTTCATAATTGTTTGAGATTTAAAAGCTTACTTAGCAGCACAGATACATTCTAAGATAAGATTATTAGTGCCACCATTAGACTATCCTTGGAGAAGACAGGTGATCTGCTAAACTGCAAAATATGCATTATTTGCAAATCTAAATGAAGAAAAGTAGAGGGTGTTTAGTTAATTTCCATCTTTTTATAATACATCATACAGTTACATATAGTGCAAACAAGGGGACGAAATTGTTGGGTAGATGAAGTTCATTAAGAGTAATGGAGTGCAAGTTATTGTAGATTGATGACAATCGGGATGAGATTTGATACCACAAGGAATATTTGTGAAGCTACCAATTTTTCTTCATGTAATCAACACTTAAATGACCCCTCTGTATAAAGCAGAAAACTCAGTCGTAGCCCATGCATAATAACCTCAGTAAGGTCTGTCATAAATCACTGTAATTGAAAGGATCCCTCCCTGGCTGCTCCTTACAAGACACCTTACAGACAATGACAGGGTGAGCTATCCCTGATGCTCCAATTGAACTCTAAATGAACTGGAGACTAAAACCTTCTCTAGCTCAATCTAATATTCTGAGAATTTCAAAATTGTAATCATTTGACCTCAGGCTACTGTGCTATAGCTGCATTGCTTCAAACCATTGTGCCCATTCATATTAACAACACACCCTCTCTTGCTAAAGGGCTTTGAAACGCATACGTACTTCTAGCAAAGCACTACTGTATTTCACATTACCTTAAAGTAATGACAGTATTCCTCAAACAACCCCAACCCATTGAGGCAGATGGCCACTCACCTTGAGCCTGGTTCTGCTAGAGGTTTCTTTCCTTCTTAAAAAGGAAGTTTTTCTTCTCCACTGTCACCTAGTGCTTGCGTAACGGGAAATTTGTTTGGTTATTTGTGTTTAGTTGTATTGTAAGGTCTTAAACCTTACACTGACAGTGCCTTGAGATAACTTTTGTTTTGAATTGGTGCTATATAAATAAACTTGAATTGAACTACCAGGTCCTTTTAATCCATAATAATACATTCAATTTGTTAGTTGATTATAGTCTTTGTTTTGAAAGTAGCTAAACCTGTTAAAATACTCAAGTATATGTACTTAAAAATTAAGATAATTCGAGATGCAGCCTTTTTCTAATACAGATGATCATCACACTGTGATGTCCCTAAGTGCCCCAAACATGCAGTGATAAGAGGCTGCTAAGGCTAACATGACTGATTCTGACAAATTATTTGGCTGCAAAAAGTTCCTTACACTGCAACATTAATTGGAATCATTGTTTATTAGTTTTATAGGATTGTATGCACGTAAACAAACTGCCCACAACTAGGATATGCAATAGAAAGCGTACTAGCCATTATCATTCTTCCACTGAGTTCTTGTTTGAAATATGGCAACAAAGTCCTGCTCTCAGGCACTGATACAAACAACAAAAAGCAATCAGAGCAGTTGTGGTGCTATGGTAATATTAGGCCATTTCAGAGCATTTTATTAGCTCTCTATTTAAAGAATTCCACACTTTTAATAATACTGGTTGTGATAAAAAATATATTTTAGGCATACTGGGGTGTGGGAGCAACCATAATATAAGAGATGAGATAAGAATACTTTAATGATCCCCACTGGGTAAATTTACTTGCTACACCACAGCATAGAGCAAACAAAAAGAAATTGAAAATTTGAATTACTGAGTTAATCTTGAGGTGGTGCACACATCTTGTTGGATAGTCTAATGGCAGTGGGCACAAAAGACCACCTGAAGTTTTTCTTTTTTTTTTTTTTTCTTTTGGCATTTGTAAATGCAGACGTGTAACTGATAGAGGCATTACTGGTGTTACTGGGAAGAGGGGGGGCTGAGGTGATACAGAGGCATCAGTTGAGGTTTTGGAGGTGGAAAGGACGGTGTGTATTAATATGGGATGAATGTAAACATTGTGAAGCATCGACAAATTCCACGCCAATTTAAGTAATTGTTGTAAATGCATAGGTCAGTGCATTGTTTCAGCCCTATTATGGACCATGGCATGTGATACAAATTGAATCATGTGAGAGGTAGAGAAAAAAATCCCCTTTTCAATACACAACTGCAGAGCATGGCTCACTGTTTTGCACCAAAAGCCTAAGGCTTGAGGTTGTGTAAGATGAGGAATGACTCCCAAACTAAACAAACAACTAAAACTACCTTTTGGTGTCAAACTCACATACATTGTTTTGCAGAGTAAAAGTAAAATATCTATGAGTGGAGGTGGACATGCTGTAATAAAATACAAGAAAAACCTGCTTAATGCAAGCCTCTCAAATTTAAAATCTTTTCTTATTCTGCTGATCACCTTAAATCACCTTTTTCATTTGATGAAATTCTCTCTGGACTCAAGTAACTTCTGATGAACATTTTTTGTACATGTACAACACTATAAGACAAACTATAGATTAATTACTAATATAAATACTCATTGCAACACTCAACCAAACAGCATTATTCAGAGGTCTGGGCTGACCTTAATTATACAGGGTCTCCAGCAAACCCATCATATGGCTGGAGGTTTTGATCACGTAATTGTAACTTTCCCCTGAGCCTTGGGGAGAGGTGAGAGCCCTCAACATTAAGTCACTACATTAAATCTGTCTCACACCAGTCCTATTATAGACCATTCTATTACCATTAAGCAGGTCATAGTGTCTATTTGCTTGTTTGAGCAGAAAGAGGGTCTCTGCCTTCTTGCTATTAATTTGAGTCCTAGGGTGAAGCTTGATATGAGGCAACATGAAAACAGCAGTATTAATGATCCACAGTAATCGTACATTGTCTGTATAATAGGGATTATAGGTTTATAAAAAAAACAAAACAAAACATCTGAGATGTATAGAGGAGTGTGTTGTTATTTTGTAGCAGCTTGGTTTGATTTGCACATGATTTAATCACGGTAAACACTGTGGATGGTCATGTGTTACAGCCCTATTCTCTGGTGATAATTGTTTGGATGAAGCCGTGCCTAAACAAAACAAAAATTTAAAATTAAGAAATATATACATACGATACGATATATATATATATGACAAGAACAAATAAAGGGAGAAATTGTCACCACATATAACAAAAACATGTTCTGTAATGACTGGTGGTCTATCCTGAATCACAGTATTTCTGTGACCTGTGTGTACTGCTGAAGCTGCTGTGTTAAGAGACACCTGTGAGGCTGTCCTCATCCTGGGAATGCTGGGAGATTTATTACCTATTGATACACACCCTCACTGAACACACCCCCAAAGACACCCACAGTACATTGTTGACTCATGAGTTGCACAGCCTAGAGCCCATGAATCATTTTCTCAAAAAGAATATTTCCCCCCTTTCTCCACTCTCTTTTTCTGTGATTTCACATCCTCTGTCAAATAGATAAAGTACTCTGTGAACTGCCAAATAAAGAAACTGTTTTTCCCCTACCATCATGTTTTGTCTTGTTGGGAGAGAAAAGTAAAATTATGTTATTTTCCACTACTTCCATGTTTGCCCTTCACCTTCTTGATTCGGTCAGTCATTATTTAGAAAACAAGACTTTGTTGTGTGTCACAAGAAGTCAGGAAATGTTATTAGTTTTTTCATTTATCCAGTTTATTTGTATATAAACCCTAAATTTTTCTTTTTTTATTCTCTTCTGTGTTTCCTACTACCCCATGCCTTAGTCATATCTTTGAGGAAATGGAGAGGAAATTGCCTGCATTCATTGATTTGACTTCTTTTCTGTTCAATATTGTTTATAGAACTGTTTCTAAATGTGCATTTTAAATTTTCCCAACACTGTTAAATAAAAGTTGTAATGGCATCTGTACTCATCCTTTGTTTTCAAGACAGTGTATGAGTATACTGTGTATGTGTGTTTGCTGTGGAGACATTGCAAAGGTACGACGACAGACGTAATAAAAATAAACCTGCCTGTCGGGGCTTACTTGTACATTCATCAACCCATCTGAGTGAGCCTTCTGGGCAGGTTCAGCCTGGGAAACTCCATTTGTCACCTGCTAAATGCTGCCAATGTGCATGGAGTTCTCACTGCCTGTGTCCTTTAGAGATGTGGGTTTTATTTATGTCTGTGGGAAAATACACATGTAAAAGTGTCTAGAACTGCAGAAGACTGTTTCATATAGAGTTTGTATTACTAAATGTTACTTGAATCATTAACTGAGAATGATTAACACTTTTCCTATTTATTACAGTTGTAATTGTAAATGCACAAGTGAAACAAATAATTTTACCAGTTGACCCAGTTGACATTTCATACAGTAAAATATAATCATCCATCCATTTTCTGAACTGCTTCGTCCCTTTAGGGGTCGTGGGCATGCTGGAGCCTATCCTAGCTTTAATACAGGCGAGAGGTGGGGTACAACCTGGACAGGTTGCCAGTCCGTCACAGGGCCACATATACCTGGAGAGAACACACGCAGACACGTGGAGAACATGCAAACTAACAAGCTAACCACTACACCACTGTGCTGCCCTAAAACATAATCAGTTAGTAAAAAAAAAAGCACAAAATAAAGGATATTATTGTTAGAAAAATCTGTCTACAGTCTGCTCTGTACTAAACGCTGTTGACCATCTCCCTAAAACCCCTGCTGTACATTTCCTTAAACATAGTAAACCAACACCAACCACTCTGTGCAGTGTTGGTTTTTATCCACATTGTTTAACTCTGGCAACAATAAAAGAGTTTTCATAAATGAAGAAAGAGGAAAACAAAACCCTTACAACGCAGTATAATTGTCAGAGCAAGAAATAAGAGGCACTCTGACATTTTTTTCCCCAACAGTTGAGTCATACATTATTTATCTGGAGCGTTTATTTCAGATTGTAGATACTGAGGCCGAACAGAGCAGCCATTTTACATCCAGGTCCCTTCCCTGTGTTTTATGATAAATGTCCTCAAAGTGCTCTGCATTTTACCCAGAGTGCACATAAACTACAGCCTAGCCAAAGCCATAACTCTCTTAGACCCACTCTCAGGATTGCAAGCACCACTCCACAGAGTCTTTTTCCGAGTCCCAAAACATTTTCATAGTTTGACTCCCACCTTTTAAGAAGAATCCAAATTATAACTGCATTATTAACCTTGTCCTCGTACTAAGACTACTTTGCATTATTGTATCTTATAATATTACCATAATTGTCATTTATCATACTTTTCTAATGTTAGACACATGTAAGTAACATGTTTTGTTTGTTCTTTGCCCGCTATCTGCTTAAAGTAGTGCATGATTAAAATTAAGTATAAACCTGATAGACTACTCTATAGTAGTCTAAACGCCTACAAATGAAAAACAATAAGAAAACTTTCTGGAGTGCGGTGATCGCGTCTGCAAAGTCAGAAATGTTGTTAGGCAAATTAAAGCCAAAGAAAATCAACATGTCGTAGTGTGATATTATTAATAGTGTGAGATTATTTGTGCTTCGAAGTGGTAGACACAAAACAAAAAGGGTGATTTGCAAGAATTGTCTAATTGTTTCCACAACATGTGGAACATGTAAAATGCACCATGGCTGGCTATTTGAGGAGTTGGGTCAGTGACAGTCTAGTTGCAAGCAACAGCAAAGTACAATTTCAGAATAGTTTACGGCTGTTGGGCCATATGAGAAGACCTCACAAAGGAGATAACTAACGCCATTACTCGCTACCTCGCTAAAGACAACACTGACTGCATTTTAGCAGCAAGAAGCTAACCATCTATTAGACAGAAGCCATTAACTGAGTTTACAGTTAAAGGCATGTTGTACTCCTTTAATTAGTTTAGAATAATGAGCTCAAGCTTGGCTTTACCAAATTAAATTGCAAATCAAATCATAACATCTATCAGAAAAATTTCAATTAGATATTTTCCCCAAATCGCACAGCCCTACTGTTTACTTTTATCTTTGGTCAGAGGTTGCAATAAAAATTAAAAAAAACTTTCAGATATATAGCTTTTGCTAGTAAGAGCTGATTATTTTTATTACAGATTATTCAAGAGAATCAGGGGTAAGCCTTTAATGTGCAGGGGTCTTTTGCCTAACTATAAGACAGCTTTGATTGTTCTTTAACTCTTGATGTAACCTGATCACTGAGAAGTTTATAAAACTAAAAGGTTGATAAATAGATTTTTTACATATACAAAAATAAATAAATAATAATAAATAATGATAATAAATATGATCAAAGTCCTGCTGTAGGGGGACTGAGTGCAAATGCACTTTCAGGCCAGGTTGGGAGAACTGCTTGTTAGAAGGATGTTATAGTTGTAATGAAACAGTTCTGTGTATTTTATTTTAAATCAAATTGTGCCATTCTATACACAAACAAACACACACTAAAATGGTTTGTTTCAATAAAGAAAAGAAGCTCAAAATACTTCAGTAATTACTGGTCACAGTGGACTTTGTACATGGCCATTGTGACCAATATAACAGGTTTAATATTGTGGGAGGCTAAAGGTCTGCTCTCACTATTATCATGTAGAAATGTAGGGTCAGAGTTCACCTGACCCACAGCTGCAAAATGATCACATCAAACTAGTGTCTAGAGGGTCATTGACTATTCCATGTGTGTGCACTTAAACCAATTAAGACCAAACCTTTATTATAGTTTGTCGCCTCTTTATTTTAATTGTTGCCTATTTTTTGTTGCCTAAAACTAATTTGGAAAAACTCCTTAACTAACTTCCTCAGATTCCAAGTCATGTGAAGAC
>OMLM01014535.1:35971-47919 GCA_900302695.1 Helostoma temminkii
ATAAACTTTAATTTAAATGTGATGCTCTCTGAATTTACACCCTAACTTCAATGTGTTGTCTTGGTTATGTTTTTGATATTATTTCCTTGGAGTCTCTTTAATAATGTGCATGCTTTTCTTTAAACCTTCTTTATGGTGGGGTATTAAAAGCACAGAGCTCTGTTTTAATCCAGCTGGGGTATTGCCCCAGACGCTAAGTGTCTTTATAGAGCAGTGACATTAGCTTGTTTATTGGTTGCAGGGGTGTAAAGATGCTATTGTTTTAATTGCTTGTACATGCTCCTGGGATCCATGGAGATTACAGAGACTGCAGATGCCAGCACATTGGAAATGAGATAACAAAACTGAACTGAAGAAAGCCAAAATATACATTAGTTGAATTTGATTTGTTTTGCAGTCACTTGACAAAATTGCTTATGGTGATTATATATCCCTAATGCATTAAAGAAAACCACAGTAGTAAGGCAAAACATAATACTTAAAACATGTAATACACCTTGTAAAAAAGCAGCACAATTGTGTAATGTTTATATTGGTAAGGTGGATAAATCTCCACATTGACAGTTTGCTCACATTCTCCTGTTCATCCTACATGCTTCATAGATTGTGAGCAGAAGTAAAAGTCAGGGGAGATAGAGCATGGATGTTGCTAATAATCAAGAATCAAACATTAAGTGTAATCTCTATTTAACTGGCTTTGTTTCTACCTGCATTTGATTTATTAAAGCCCTATAATGTCCACAGTAATACTCACTCAAACCCATCGGCCACTCAGACATGTACTTCTGCACAGGTGCACACACTGGAATGTTGTAATATTCTCAACTCAGTCCTTGTCTGCTTCCTTTGGCACCTGCATAGATTTGTGCATATGTGTGTGCTGAACTTTTGACTGAGGCCGTCTGGTACGACATTAGCCAAAAGAGTGGTGGGCAGGGGGAATAGGAGCCAGTGGCTTTAACAAGTTCCTGAGAGCTTTGAGCCTTGTTTTGCATGCCAGTGGGATAATTGCACAGTCTTACTAAGGGACTGCTTTGTGCCTTGAATGTCGCTCTGTTCATGCTCCCTCTCCTGTCAAACTCATTCCCCAGCTCTCCACCATCCCCCTAACTCTGGCTATATCTCCCGCGATCCTCTCAAGCCTTCTCTGGCAGCTGGCACTGGAACTGGAAGCCTTCTCCCAGCTCTTGAAGGATGTCTCTCTACTCGGTTAATAAGGGTCCCACTTCACCCATCCACCACAGGGACGAACATTTAATGAAATACTTAACAAGTGACTCTGCAGACTTGTGTTGACTGTCCTCTAGTTGCTCCCCTCTTACACCTCCTGCTTTCCCCCATTCTCAGAGGGAGTGTCTCTGTGCGCAGCTTTCCTGTCTGACTGTAGAAGAGGATTTCCCAGCAAATCATTGTAGGGCAGGAAGTGGTGAGGAAGGAGGAAAGGGAGACATGGTAGCAGTGTTACGTTGACAGCCATGCGGTGCTGTGTTCGCTGGGGCAGAACACAGTGGGCAGAGGTCCCATGCACCAGGCCCCTTCAGCTGCCTCCAGAGCAAATGAGCTGCCAGGCCAGACTAATGGAGTCCTAATTGGTGATTAGGAGAGAGAGAAAGGTGAGGTAGTGTGTACTATCAGACTGCTGTTAGACGGATGAAGCAGTAGGATGCTAAATTCATAGTTCTAGTGAAACAAAAAAGCAATTACTGTTTATATGCAGAGCGTTGTTACTGTATTAGCTGCATAACTTAAACAGATGATGAAAAAGACAACTGTTAACTGTAGTAATACCAACACAGTGATAAAAAAGTTGTTGTTTTTTTCTTGCAGGGGTGACACAGTGCAGCAGTTAGCGTCTGGGGAAATACCCCAATGGTTGTGGGTACAAATGTGTTGGCCAGCTCAGTACTCTGTGTGGAGTTTGCATATTCTTCCTGTGCCTGTGTGAGTTTCTCCTGGCTGCTCTGGTTTCCTCCTTTAGTATTTGGTAAATGGATAAATTCAGCATGGTTGTGAATCTAAATGTGAGTGTAAATGGTTGTCTGTCTGTCAGTGTGTGTTATCTCTGTTGTAGACTTGAGACCTGTCCTAGGTTGAAGTATAATTGATTATAATCAGTATAATCAGCTATGATGGATGGATTTGTCGTGCGACATATATGGTGCAAGATGTAACATCAAACGTATCATTCTTTTTCAGTAGTATTTATGTTACTTGTGTGATACTTGTGTTATATTTGTTAGTTTTCTGGAATTATATTGTAGCCAAACCCAGAACGGTGCCCATCAGTCAGACCTCATATCAGTGCCAGAGCTTTGACGAGCATTTTGTAATTGAATGTATGGAGAAACAGGCACTTTCCCTGATGCTTTACCATCAGCTTGTATATAAATATGAAGAAAGAGCCCTTAGGTGTGGATAGTGTTACTTTATATGGTGCAATAAAGAGGAAATGGGGAGTAACATCCTGACAGAATATCAACTACTGAAACAGGACCCTTTCCCTACTTTGTGAATGATGTGGGCGAGAGTTGTATGGAGCTGCTTTTGTGAATGGACGAGGCCCCTGGCTGATACTGATTTGGTAGATAGGGTGACGTCTGCTGGGATCCAGAGCCTGGAGGGCTAAGGAGGAAAGGGGCTGTGATGACTGCCTGTCTGCTTCCTGCTACTAATCCACCACATTAGCTGTGTGTGTGTTGCCCTATTTATAGCCAAGCCAGGATGTGAATAGACTGTCTCGTTTCACTTTTCATACAGATGGTAATTATAGTCTTCTTTTGCTCCACATCTCGTCCCTCTCCTTTACTGAGAGTGCTGATGGGATGTATGATAGAGCACTCAACATTGTCCCTTCATGGTGTGTCATCTGGATAAAGTTATTTTGATTGATTTTTTTTTAATTTATTTTTTTATTATTATTGAAAAGATCTATAAAATGTGACCTGTGTAAGCACAGCTTAAATTATATTTAAATACAGTGTTGTTTGGCATCATACAAATATATCTGTGTACACATAGTGAACTGAATTGCTAAGAAACAAACTCTTGTACAAACCAATGCAACAATGCATCTATTAATTTGTTATTGTTGACATTGTTACAGTGTGGCAGTTCTGCTCTGGTTATATTTGAAACTGTGGATTTGGTAGTGTATTTGATTTAATTATGTAGTATAATGAAAAATAATGAATGCTGCTTTAAAATATGCCATACAGTACAGCCGTCTAAGAAAAAACATTTTTTAATATTGGGCATGGCATTTCTGTTCTTCTATTTTTCTTCCATTTCTAATTTTTGGCTTGCTCTATGGGATTTAACAGTCTACATTTTCTCTCTCACTGTAGTGCACACAAAACGGCACAAGAATGCAGCAGTGTAGCCAATGTCTGTGCCTCTCTTCATTACCTGGCTAGATATTTACTGTACAGCTTTTATTTTATACACCCTCTTTCTGTTGACACAGCATCCCTTTTTTACACCTATTTTGGAACATCCCATCTTGGCGCATCTGTGGCAGATTAATCAAAAACTTCTTAGGAACTTTGGGCGGACTTTAATCTTCTAATCGTGGTAGTGTGGGAAAATGTTATGGGTCCACACCCACTCCCTTGAGGTCCAGCCAGAACACTCCTGTTTCTGTGTTGCACTGCAGTGAGAGAGCACTTTCATACAGATGTGCAATCAGGTATGGCAGCATATACACATCATACACATCTGTGTGCACACAAACATGAAAAGCCAGCAATCCCATTTGCTAATATTGACATGTGTGTTCCGGTTCGATCTTGTTTCAAGGATTATTGTCTATTGAGATCCCATTTTATTACTCACCTCACTGGAGCCGCTGCAGGGGACCAAGCCTTTTAGCTTTGTTCCTCTGCTGACTGCGAAAGATAGTGTAATAAGTGTTTTTACTGAGAACCAGTGCACTATATTCTCTGGTATATTCTCTCTATGCAAAGTTCATATTTGGCTATAGCATAAGACGTGTTACACCCTCTACCAGACACTACATGGTGAAGATCCTCCAGTTGTTGCCCAGTGTGTGGAGTGACATGGTCCGATATCCTGGTAACCACATATATATTGAAATGCCTGTTCTTGAATTATATCCAAAATGCATACGAGAAGGCAAACCACCACCCTCCCTATGGCCCCACTCCAGATTACGTATTGATTCTTGATATGAAAAGCTCATTACATAAACAGAAACAGCTACACAAAAAAGCTAGCGAACCTTTGCATAAATCCTTTAATTGAATTTCCAGTGCTGGTGGTTGTGGGTTCTCTTTTTAATTGAATCCAATGCTGGTGTTGTGATTTGCATTCACGGGAGTGGGTTCTGTCCCAGATAAAGTGCCATTGATCCTTATTAAAGCTCACCTCTGGCCACACTGTAGACTAACAGAGAAAATTAAATGTGTTCATGGTGCATATACTTATTGCCCGCAAGGCAGGACTGTGAGAATCAGCACAGAGAAGAGGAGAATGAAAGAGATAGGAGCAAAGGAAAATAGAATTATCATGAAATTAATTTGCTAAATTATCTTGGTTTTGGTCATTTTTATCAAGCCATTTTGCAGCAAATATTCTTCTGGGCTGTTCCTGGCAGCTTATAAATAGCAGATGACCTCTTGTTCATTATTTTGCAGCTAATTGGGTATCATTTAAACAATAGGGCCTTACAAAAACTACAGGATAATCTGTTGGCTCAGCAGCACACTGAGAAACGATTGTCTCGATTTGTTCAGTGACATCACGTGTGATCAATCTGTTGAATGCTGTGCATTGATCAGTTTTTTTGTCTTAGTTTGTGGAGAGCATTACTGACACTGAGCAATACTATTGGATTTCCTCTGGAGGAGGATTCAACAGCAGGAGGCCAGCTTGCATCACACCTCATCAATGTAACTTGGACAGGTTGTCTGGTGGAGTATCATTCTTTGGCATTGTACCTTTTGTGTATTTTACAAGCAGCTGCTCTTGCTTACTGTCAGAGTATTTGAACTAATGTGTTGCTGTGCCTGGATTTTGTGTTTCTCTCCCAGCCTGAGACTGCCTTTCCACTTCACTATTTGCACAGACTGACCTTGAAGTAAAAATATTAGATGCAGTATACATTTGTTGCCTTTTGATTCCAGAAAAAAATTATCTTAAATAGTTGCTTTGTAGTGTAGTGTATGCATGTCAGCTGCTACAGCTTACTGTGCAATAAAGAATTTGCACAATAGCACTTCATTCCCATCCTTTTGCCTCGCATCCAGAGTAGCTATATTCATGCTGTTGTAACACCCAATCATCAAGCTTTACTCTACATCGCCACTTTTAGCTTTACTGATACTTTAGTTACTGAATTGATAGCAAATACTGAAAACCCAATGATACTATATTTTCCATTGTACCAAAGCACCTCAGTAGCTTAGGTTTCTAGACAATGTGATTACCTCTACAAGTGTAGTCTGTCGTTAAGCACAGAGGGAGGAAATAAAGATAATGTTAACATGTAGGATTGTGCAGGTGCAGCAACAGGTCTGCCAGACTGACATAACTTTTTCACACCAAATAGTTTTAAATTACAATAATTGCATTTTTGTTACTTGAATTCTCCATCCAACTCTTACTGCTGGAATGGAATAAAAAGAGTTCATATTTAAATACATTTCACCTATATGAAGAGCACTTTTAATCATTTTTCAGCTCCTACTATGACTCCCAAACCAGGGAACCAGTAGACAACACATACCTTAAAAACATACCGTATTATGATTAGCACACTGATTTTTGCAAATCTTTTGAGTTTTTCTCAAGAGTTTTTTTCACATGTACATATATGCATGCACACACACTGAAAGACACGGCCCTCTACCCCATGGGCCAAGTGTTAATCCCTATGTACAGTAATGTCCACTCAGCAAAAATGTTGGACTATATTGACTTAAATGTTGTCCTTTCTTTTGGGCATCTGCTTCTTTCTGTCTCTGTGTGTTTACCTAAAATGTATAAATTTTTATTGAGGACTTGTGTGATGGATCCTTGAGCATGTTAGTGACAGCAAGTCTATTATGTCTGTCAAGTGGTTACTGACAAGCTGGCCAAATACGTTTACATAATGCCCTTTGTGAATGCATGCAGCATGCATGGCTGACTGATATTTATGATGACATATATACAGCATACCTGCCTGTAAATGGCTCCATGCGGTGGCCTTAGAGTTGTGGAACACTGAGGTAGTAAAATAAAACAACTGCGAGACGTAGCCTAGAAATTGTACAAACATTATTATAATGTAATTGTACAGCAATTTTCAAGACACTGGGATTGTTGCTTATCTGGCCACTTCACCAACAATTTTATCATTATACTACATAGAAATAAGTGAAAACCCAATGTCTGTATAATGCTCTTCTGTTTCTGTAGCAGCTCTGTTCAGTGCAGTGGATTTAGGAAGATTTAGGAAAATAACAGGACATGCAGTCATATTATTAATTCTAACTGTGCTTTCCTGGTATGACAATCAAAATATCAAAATCAGAATATATTGAAATATATATCAAATCAGTTATAAAAACACTAAATAAACTATATTATAACATCAAAATTATTTACCATGTGTGGTGGCATAAAAATATTAATGTGACCTGAGCATAATACATTCTAATACAAGACCATAAACTGCAGCCTGTCAAATGGAGATTGACCTTTAAAGGACCCTATTATGCAAAATCGTCGTTTTTATACATTTCTGTGGCTCTTGGGTGTATTTAGACATGCACCACATAGGTTAGCAGTGGACTTCTTGCTTTTTTCCCTTTTTGGTAGAGTCTAGTCCAGATTTTCCTCTTGCCGACATCATGTGGGTGGTATATCATAGTTGTCTGAGACTGTTGGGTCCACACTTGTGTGAGCCTGGCAGAATCAGTTGTTGTGTCTGAAAACACTCCCTGCTCAGTATATAGTACACTATATAGTGTACATTATATAGGGAGTACTGAATGAGTGAATAGGAAGTGGTTCCTGACGCAGCCTGTGTGCGTATGCGCAATAAAGTGATGATTGGTTCATGGCTACTGACTTAACTTCAAGACTGGAGCTGGACCTAAACCTGGGTTTAGTACAAAGTTTGAAGCTGTAAGTGCTACCATTTTAAAGTAATTTGTCCGGGTCTTTTTTTGCTTGGTTAGCTGGGACTTTACAGAAGAGGACAAACCAGCATACGTGTTTGTGTCTGTGGGTGTGTGTGCACGCACCCCTGAGTGATCAGTTTGTGGAAGCAGGACAGCTAGTTTCACAGCAGAACTGTTTATTGCTGACTAGAGACATGGTGTGCAACTTTTAAAGCTAGTCATTCAGGTTCCAGAGGTTTCCAGGCAGTTTGTAGATAGAATATGTATCCTGTCTTTACAACTTTACCGTAACCCTATTGCACATGGGGTCTCCCTCCATCTGAGGCACACGTCAGCAAACAGGATTGGGGGGGGCACATTGCAGAACCAGTTATTTCAAAGACAAGCTGTGGGCACAAAATTGTATATGTATGTATACAAACAACAGAAAACAACAGTGAAAATGGGGATTTGTTGGATGAGATTTTTCCCCAGAAATCACAAAATGAACCAAATTACTGGGCTACTATAAATTAAGTTTGGGCATAGAAAATCAGGTGTACGTGGTACGATATGCCACTTTTTTTTTTCTCTCTCTTCCTGCCTATGCATTATTCTCCTTGTCTCTGTCAATGCTGAGCTTAGCCTCTCAGTAAAGTTTGTTTTGAACAGTTTTTGAAGACTGCAATCATTGATTCAGATGTGTCAGTTAGATGGTAAGATAACGTGGAAATGGGTGCTGTGAATCAAACCTATAGTCCTTGAATGAGAATCACTTTTCAATTGCCTAGGACATCAGTGATTTGTTAATACAATTGATTTCTCCTTTTTTCATCATCAGCTCCCCAGGCTCTCCTTCAATGTACAGTGTACCGTTTGATTTGTAGGTGTAGAAAGCTCCTTGTTAGCTCTTGTGCTGAAATTTTTTTTTATATTTTTTAAATATTTTTGAAGACCTGAAGTCTTTTTGCTCAGTCCTTGCTGGACCATTGGATTTTCTGTTGCCTTTACATATTTATTTTGCAACGAAGAATCTTTACAATATTTTTCATTTCTCTAATAAAACTTAGTATGACTCTTAAAATGCTGATAATGTTTCACCTTGAGTGCCTCTTGTGCTGTTCACATGTGCTTTCAGTGTCGAGATGGTTTCAGTGCAAATGTATATTAAAAGGAACACATTTAGTGACATAAATCCACCTCTGGGACATATTTATTATTCCACTAACCCCACCTGACACAGAGTGGCAGCAGTTGGCTGATAGAATAAGAGAAATAAGGCTTCCCTAATGGAGGCAAGTAGTGGAAACATGTTCCATCAGAAGTGATTACTACTAATTAAGCTGATTTCACAGCTGGCTGCCTTGCTTTAATATGCATGCTTGCATCATATAAAGCGCTGAGAGAAAAGGCAAGTAAATGTTTAGAGAGCCACTTAAGTCACAGAACACTGATTAAATTGATTATTACTCACAACAGACAAACACCAGAATTATAAAATTGATGTTTTAATTATTTCCTTATGCAGATAAAGGGGGAGTGATAGAAGATATCTGAGATTACATGAGAGAGTAAATGAAAAATATGAATAGAAAGATCTCAGGAGTTAATGTGAATGTCTGGTGTTATTGCTGTCTGACTCTCCTGCCTGTGTTTGTCTGTGGCCAGTGTTGAGTGACTCTCCTCTGGGTCTGAGGCCTTTAGTTTCAACCTAACAGATGACAGAATTTGCTTCTCTAGTGTGTGGCCCTGCACTGCTCGGCAGCACATCAAAGAATATCCAGGCTTCTGGGCTGTGACTGTTGTTCGCTGGGCCTCCTACATGGTGCACACTAATGTGTTTTTTTTTCCTTTTCTTTTTTCACAAAAAAGCACTTAAATCCCATAATCCTGCACTCCAAGTGGAGAAAATACCCACAATCCCTCACACTGGGACTGTCATGTAGCTTTTCATGCACACCCTGGTGGGCAATAGAGAGGATCAAAGTGTGTGTATGGTAGCAGCCCACAGGTTGAGCAATGAGATTTACAGTTGCACTGAAATTTTTTCAGCCCCCATTGGAAATTAATTTTACAGTTTTCAACAGTTTGCAATGAGCAGAACAAACAAGAAGCATTTAAGTAACTCAATAATGGTATAAATGGGTCCTCGAAATACTGCAGTGACTACTGCAGTTTCAATCATTCAACCCCATGAAGCCCCTCCATAAGAGCACACATTTCACACAATCAAGAGCTTGGACTAGGTGTGCTTGAGATCGAACATGTCTAATACCTGTACTGGCTAAGGGTTATTTGAGTGTGAATGCATGTTAGAAATAAGTCAAAAGAATAGAAGTTAAGAGAAGGGATCATTGCCTTTCACTAAGAAAGAAAAGGATATAAAAATATAACATGGGCATTGAATGTTAATTTACAAGTTCAAATTAAAAGAACAGTGGCTACACAACATGAACGTGGCAGAAAAAGGAAGCTATTATATGCTGTAACCAGATTTCTAAGCAAGCAGGTGAAGAAAAACCCTCCAATGACTGTATGAATGTAAAAAACTTGCAGAAGGACTTGGTGGCAACAGGCACAGTGGATTTGCATAAGTTTGCATATAAGGTACATACTAAACATAGAGGGTTTGCATGACAGAACGTCAAGATATACACCCCTGCTGACCCAAAAGCACAGGAAAGGTCAGCTCCAATATGCTCAAAATTATAGGAATAAGCCAGAAAAATTCTGGGATTATGTGGAACTTTTTAGTGAATGAGATATGGATCAGCAGTATGTCTAGAGGTAGAAGAATTAAGCATGCGTTGAAAAGAATATCCTGCTTACACTGAAGCATGTGGTGACTTGATGATGCTCTGGGACTGGCAATGGAAACCTGCAGTGTGTGGAAGGAAAGATGGATAGGAGAACATACCATGCCATCTGTGAGAAGGTTGAAGCTTGGGCATCATTGGACCTTCCAACAGGTGAATTAATCCAAGCATAACTCAAAGTTCACCAAGGCTTGGTTGTCCTTGCAGGCTCTTTAAGACCCTAGAGTGGTCATCACAGCCCCCTTACTTAGAAAATATCTGGTGGGACTTCAAGACGTTGGAGCAAACAAACCCAACAATAGTGAACTGGAGGCCTTTGCCCTTGAAGAATAGGCTAAATTTCCTCAAACATTGTTAGAAACTAATATGCGGCTGTGCATCACATTTGCAGCATGTCATTAGAGCAAAATGGTGGCCTACTGAATGGTGAAGGGGTGGAATCATTTTGAGTCAGCAGTAGTCGTTAAAAGTCGCACTTTTGTTAAATTTGGTGGAGCTACTTGTAACATTAGCTGTGTTGAGCTGTACAAATCGTTGTTTGATTTGTTCATTGCAAACAGCTGAAAGTCTGTTAATTTTGCCAGTGCACCTAATTTGCAATGAGGGTTAAATAATTTTGAGTGCAACTGGAACTATAGCTTCAAGAATCGGGAGTGTGGTGACAAAAATGGTTTAGAAGAGTTGGGGTTAAAGTGCATTGTTTAATCAATATCAAAACATGCAGCAGAATAGAAACAAAAAGTGTTTTGCGTATAGCAATTATTACATTCAGTCTTTGGAGACGGGCATTTTTCTTTGTCTGTATGTGCATATTTAGACACTTGATTAAAAATGTTTGGGCGAGTATTAAAACGAACGCAAGTCTCTCTCACAGTCTTTTTTGTTTTGTTTTTTTTGTACTCATGGTGGATTGTTTTGTGCCAAAGCAGGCGTAAGGTTTTTTTAAGTACCCCTGTGCCAGTTAAAGCCACAGCAGGGAAAGAAGTTTTCTCCTCTTTTGGAATTACAACTTTCTTTTCCATCCATTTAAAGAGACTCTTATTTTCCTGTCTGTCCTATGGTTAGGAGATCAAAGACACTTTAGATTTGGATGCCTTTGAATCAAAGAGAGGTTTAATTGAAATAAAAAGGGGAATGGGACTCAGGCTAATAGCTCTGCTCAGGTATGTATCACAACGTCTCTTGGCTGCAATGCATGGCTTCTCTCTCAAGGCTTTCAAAATGGCATTGAAAGATACCTCCTGTAATTGTCCTTGCAGTATTTCAAAATGAAGTGTAACAAAATTATTCATGAACATTGTCAACAGAGTGTGCTTCCTCTTGCTTATAGGCAAATTATTCTCATAGAGATTTGTTAAACTTTGCCAAAACCATTTGTAAAAGCAGCAGCTGCAAATCTTTGCTCTCATCCTATTCAACATTGTGCAGCTATTATCATTTTTCTCCATCTATTGTTGCTTTACCTTGTTTCTCCCACCACTGCCCCCAGCCTGCAAGTGTTCTTCTGGGAGGTGTGGTAAGTATATTAAAAAAAGTAGATTTTTCATCCATATAAGCAGAGGGTATTTGGCAAAGACTAGAAAGTATGGAAACAGATTTTAGTGGTCAGAGCAGACATAAGCATTCTGTAATAGAGCATTGCCCTTTTCCTTACAAATGATGCTTAGTAGGTCCAAAATATTTATATATTGCAACATATATAATGTATGTCTTTTGGCTGCCAGCCTGGTGTTATGTACATACAACTTTTTAACTGTATCCTGAGTAAAAATCATTGAATTTGGACTCCAGAAATGTCAGAGCTTTTTAAAGTTCAGTGTAAATAGGCAAAACCATCTTAAAGATAGGGCCACCTTTAGGCAGTTGTAGCACACAAACCCAAGAATATCAGTGAACTGGAAGCTATTCTTCATGAGCACTGGGCAAACATTCCTTAGAAATGCTGCCAGAAGCTGGCATCTGGATTTGAATCACATTTTCAGCAGATCATAACAGCCAAATGAAACTCTACTAAATAATACTGAAGGGG
>OMLM01014538.1:0-14166 GCA_900302695.1 Helostoma temminkii
AATGTATTTCCTTTATTATCTATAACACATTTAAGTTACTATGAAGTATTACACAGAAATACAGTCATTTATATAGAGTATATACAAGTATATAGGTATACTGTCTGAAATGTAGTAATATCATACGCCAATATCTAGCTGTGAACAATCAGGCATGATGTGCATACGTTGAATCTGAACAGTAAATTAGTCCAATTAGATTATGGACTACTGACACTGAAATATTGCGCATTGTCTTGGCGGAAACGTACTTTATTTTGAAAACCACCCAGTGAACCTTAATCATATTCCTGCCAGCTTGACGCTAGTTAAAGACAGAGGCAGTGGCTTATCATGTGACTGCTTAGGGCCGATCACAGTGGAGGAACGTACCAGTTTTACACCCCATATCTTAATGGTAAAAGAGAAGGGAGAAAATAAGCTCCTCTTCTAGGATCGCGCACCATCAGTGAGCCTGCAGTGTCTGAAGCCCTAACTGCGCTGCAAGGCCTCAGGGGCATAATGGAAAATAAATTTTAATTTATTGTTTAACTGGAGCGATTTTGATTTTATTATTTCAGGCTTTTACTATAAAGTTTGATTCTGTTGATTCTACTTATAGTCTGTTATTCGTTTAGATTGTGTATGCAGAAATTTGTGAAAATTCTACTATATAATATGAACATTAAAGTATTTGAGGTATTAAGGAACATAAAACTTGTTATAAGTGTCATATAGACTCCTATAATGACGTACTGATATGAAACGCTACAGTTTTTCTGTAATATCTTATACAGACTAACTACCACCTGCTGCAACCACTTACTCAGTTTATCTCAATATGAAATCCCAATGTCTACCTGAAAAATCAAGCCATTAATAACATGTTATTACTTTAGCTGCATTTAAACACTGCATTTAAACTGTGTTTCATGATAAACAAAATCAAAATTGTTAGTGAAATGGTATAGTGACATATTTACAATGAAGAAATAAAACATTTATAATAATGAGTATTTAAAATAATAATCATAATTATAGTATTATAAGCAATACTGAGTCACACGTAATTTCTCTAAATTTGCCTTTCTGATTTGTGGCATTGCATCCAAATGTGTTATTCTCCAACAAAGCTATTTGCAGATAAACTGTAAAAACACCATTACGTTTAAAGCATTGTGCAGAATGCTATACAGGAGGCTGTGGCTTGTTTGTAGTTTGTAGTAACTTTGTTAGTCCTCTAATATGTCTTTGCAAATAAATCAGACCAGGATACCAACACAATAACAGAAGAGTGAGCGAACATTTGGCAGAGTGAGCATGATGAAATTTGGCTGACCTATAAGCCAGAACCTGAAACAAGTTTTACATAATGTTAACAATAGGAAATCCAAAAGAGTTTGGTGAGGATGACGAGGTGAGGATCATATCTGTCAGATAACTGTCTTTGTGTTTGCAACGCAATTTAGAAATGTCACAAATGTAACCCTGACAACTCATAAGTGCCAAATAAAACTATTACCATACTATGTTTGTTGCAGATTGCTCTACTGCCACTTTGATTTTTGTGTAATGAGAACATGATATACTGTACTAATGCAGTGTTATTTAGAATTTAAATTGTTGTACCACCAACATTACAGTGTGTATAGTAGGCCGAAATATTTTTGTCTATCTCAGGCTCTATTCTGTTGTCATGTCAAGGTTGATTTTTTTAAATTCATTTAGTCTAGGTCTATTTAGCTTGGTGCATTGTTCTTCCAAAGTACCTCACTTTGTTTGTGAAATGGCTGATGCAATTCCTTTGGGATTGACAAAGTACTGAAATGTGGTTTTCTCTAGTGTGTGTAGTATAGTAGTATTATCTTAAAAAAGCCTGGTAATGAGTAGTGAATTGCTTTTAAAGTTGTAGGAATTGTACCTATCATTCAAATGTCACTTTTGTTTTCTGTGATATTCATAATAGTGTGAAAGTGGAGTTTATTCCATCAAAAACCACAATTTAAAACAGTGCTCGACATTTATTTTGAAAGTGTGTGCTGAATTATACTCACGCTGACTTTGACCTTTATTTTGAAGAGCTGACAGGAAATATGTTGCATTTCGGCCGTTGACGCTCAGCGTTGTGTTTTCTGTTCCCTGGGGCCACAGTGTTTTCAACGGGACTCAACTTACTAAATTGCTGGACTCGCCATGGCGGTCTGACCCAGTCTGAAATATTCTTCTTCTGTTATTATCTCTTCGAGACATCTGCACAAACCTTTCCAGATCAACTTTCGTCGTTTGTTTATGTCAAAAAATAAGGATGCAACCCCCACCGAGAAAGGTAAGTTTTCCCGTTGTAGCTTCCTAAGCTAACGTTGCTTGTCTGAAAACGTTCTCGAAGAACTGGTGCATATTTAATGGTTGAAAATGCACGCTTTGTTGCTAGGCGGCTAGTTTAAACGAGATATTTAGCTTTTTATATTACAAAAGTGAACAATTATGTTGTCTTACAACTTTAATTAGCTTCTGCTGTTTCTTTTAAAATCAGTAAGTAATAAACTTATTTAAAGAAAGTCCCATGTGCCTCCGTTTTTAGCGAGAATAGCCCCGTTAACGTCCCCCGTCCCCTCGAACGGAAAGACTATCCCACCAAATAACATTGCACCACTGTGAACATTTTTCTATAATTACATTACTGGTTAAGAAAAACAAATCATAATTTGAGAAATAAAGTTACTGCGGTGTTGTTTTACATCGACGCACAGCTGATCCGCGAAGAAACACTTAAGATCAAGTTGCTAAATATCACTTTGGATAAATATCACACTGGCCCTAATGTTGGAGCCATCCGCGGTCCAACTAACGTTAGCTTGTTTGTTGAAGCGAGATTGGGGGAAAAATAGGAGATAAATGTTACTATTTAATGCAAAAGAAACGCTTTCCGGTTTCTGGAATGCATTCACGTTTACTCCGTAAGTATCAAATAAAATAATGATATCTTTAATGCTACAAAAAGTACCTGATTGACAGATTTGTATATATGATTTGGTTAGATCCGTTTTCACAACGAAAAGCCCGTGGGGGTGGTAAACAAGACAGTTGTCGTTAAAATGAAAGCAGTATTTATGACTGCAGACTTAAGTGTTTTAATTACAGAAATAAAAGTAAAATACAAATCTCAGCACTTTCTGGGTCTGAGAGTATCATATTTCAATAACATGGCTCAGCAGCGCAGAAAATTGACCATTTCAACCCCAGATACATTTTGCAAATAGAGTCCTGTTGACTGCAGTCAAATATAAGTAGGTCTGTGGTTATGTTTGTTAGGTGTCAAAAGCTGTGTGGACTGCCTGATGGTTTTTGTTTATCTTATTTTAGTTTGCGTCACTTGCATTTAGTGAAAAGTGAAGTAATACTAAATCTGTTTTGTTGGATGGTCATGGGAGAATAACCTGTTAAGTTGCATTAATTTCTTCTGGACAATATTATGAAATTAAAAGAGGCACTTCACTCTCTTATCATTTCATTACATGATTACAATGGCAGATACTGTGTTTAGCTATGATTATGGGACATAATGAAAAAATATGTGAGTCACGGGAAAGTAAACCCTTACCCAGCTGACCTGTTGAGAAGAAACAGGTTACTGTAGCAGGAACTTAATTTTATCCATATGAGAAACGTGTACTTTTTTTTTAACCTTTTTTTATTACAGGGCTTCATTTTTTGAAACACGTGTAGCCTTTTATATGTCACTTAATAGCTTTTGGTATTTATGGTCATTTCAGTTGTGAATATTGAACTCTAACTGAACTCTAAGCTGTCTCATAAAAGAAATAAGGAACAAAAAATCTTCCTGTTGACAACACTAGTTCCAACAGGAAGTTTAGCTTTATATTGAGTGAAGCCCTTTTTCACTAATGCCTAAGTTTAAAATTAAGAGAAAGGTTACCTTTAGTCAAACGTCTGTATCACAAAAGAAGTAGGCTTAAGTATTGCTTAAATGTAATAATAAAATCTTAGCATGGAATTGTTATTACATTTGCACCTACTACTTAGGCCAGTATACATATGTATATAATTTAAATGTTTTGTTGCCGTACTATCTGGAGTCATAGTAAACAGTTTATTATCCTTTGTGTATTTTACACTGGAAATAGCTCAACTTCAGGTATCACAGCGTCACTGTAAAGAGTAATCAATTCATCATCTTGCTGCAGACATTAACTGTGCCTCTATACAAAAAAAATGTAATTTATGAGTATAACTCTATAATTCTGTTTCTGTCTTGTTTTATTGATAAGAGGGACCTCTTCAATTCAAAGTGGGCTCAGTGCAGATACTGAAAAAGCGTTACTACCTATCCCGTATTCTTTATGCTCACTAAAACGTGTACTCAGTCAGTCAGTTAACATATTAAAATATCAGAAAACCTGCTAAAATGTTTATCAGAATGTCATTATCTGTGGTTAAAAAATGCAACATCTGGAGCCACAAGCTCAGTGACTGGTTGTCACTTAACCTGAAAGATTAAACAGTGGGAGTGATCTAGTGATACATTTCTTATTGTCTCCAAATCTCATGAAAAGACCAAAAGCTGCAATAAATCAATCTAAGAAGCATTTTCTGTTTTTTTTTTGTTTGTTTGTAAGATAAGATAACGGTTAGGGTCTCACAACAGTAATTTTCTAATGTTTATACTGAGGAGCAGTGCACTGTGGAATTGTTAGCAGAAAGTAGTGAACAAGGCATGTATACTATTATTAATGTTGCATTGTGGGATAGTTTCAGAGCACTCTATAGGGCAGGGTGGCCTACCCTGGTCCTCAAGAGCCACAGTCCTGCTTGTTTTCCAACTCTCCCTGCCTTAACACTGGTTGTTACCTGGAGCTAGTGTGTTCAGCCAATCAGAAGGTGGATGGTTGGAAGACAAGCAGGATTGTGGCTCTCGAGGACCAGGATTAGCCAACTCTGATATAGGATATGAGAATTCTCACTCACGCTTTTGGACACCATTACAAAATGGTGAACATATAGTGAAATCTATAGTGAGTAGGGAGTGATTTCAGACAGCCTATATTTCTGTGTTACACAGCACTATCATTATCCAACAACTAAAAACACACCAATGAGCTTTACTGTTGCACTGGTGAATGTGCCTTCATCAGATCAATCAGCAGTATTTTATTTTGGGTTGAACCCATAATCTATTCCACATAGACCATCCTGTGCCTATAAATTCCCACTAGAGCACCAATTTTGTATTAATCCGAAGCTAAAAATCAGCTTCAAGAAACTATGGTTTTGTTTAATTTACATTTACTAAAAGTTACACTGGACCGATATACTAGGATATGCCCTAAAAGGAAACTATAGTGTATATTTGTGATTAATTTTTTTCCATATTTGGAATGAAAGGTATTTGGAACCGATTTGCACAGAAACATTGATGCAAGGTGTTGTGGCAGAGTGAAAGAAAGGCAGAGTAATGCATTTTTGTTTTTTGTCTTTTAATAGATTTGTTGACTTGGAACAATAATCTGTTTAACAGTTACGCTGTTATGGTGATTGCTGTGGGTATATTTATTCAAGTTCAAATCACTGAACTGTACTTTGGCTCACAATTAGCGAACACAAAATGTTTTCCTGACTGCATTCCCTGTTGTCATTAATGAGACCTGGTTACTGCAATTTATAATTTATTGGCCAATTAGAAATCCAGAGAGACAGACTCTCACCTGACCAGAGCTACCTAGTGATACTGAGGGGAGATTATTTTCACTAGACCAACTGTGAGCTCGGCTTACTCAACACCGGTGTCTGGAGACACCAGTGTACATTTGGGAAATATTTTGTCAACACTCCAAGAGAAATCTTCTCAGTTTCTCTGTATCAGCTGAAGGGGGGAAAAAAAAGTTGCATTTCTCCAACTCCACTAAGCCATCTTTTCTACCTCCTTCAGGTCCGGGTCACCCAGGGACTGAAACAAACTCATGCGGAGCAGATGAACAGATTACATATCAAACACCAAACAGAATGTGACCTCCTGGAAGACCTGAGGTGAGCAGTCAAAGGTCAAACTGTCAAGTAGACAAGGTCTATTGCAGAGTACCACAGTTGCCCAAATACAGCACAACCCTTCCACACATGATTTTGACTATAGAAACAAAATATTTACAATTACTTGTGTAACTGGTATATCAACCAGACTATTTGAGCCCCTCATCACAACATTCAGAGACATTTTTTAAGTGTAGTCTTCTAGAATAAAGCAATTTAGGGCTGGATGATACACAGAATTTACGTACTTTGAATTTTTATTTTTGTACCAAAGATATTTTTACTCAATGACTAATGCAAGTGTAGCTGCTAAACTAGTTGTCTCGAATCCGGTAATCTGGATGGTTTGTGAATAGTTGCACTATTTGCACATCTGCCACAGGTTCCATGACTGTTTGAGTCTAGGTGGCTAGCTACCCTTTGCTTTTTTACAGTGAGTTCAGTCTATTAGATGACACACTGAATAAAGACTCTGCACACTGATCTGTGATCTCAGAATGTGTTTGTGGAAGGGGAACACAATTTATTCTGCTTTAACCTTTCTTTGGTAAAATTAATTGGCTTTTTAGGGCTGTTGGTGCATGATCCAGTCTCTGTTGATCCTCAGTTCATGGATGGATACCTTCACATTTCCCTGTAGAATTTTCTTGTACAACTCAATACATGGAATTCTTGCAGTAGCATTCTGGCTTATCCACACAGCCTTGAGCAAAACAAATGTATTTAGGAGAGGTTAGGCCACAGATTCTTGTGTGTGAGCTCAGTCTGTCCAAACCTGCTGGGGAGCTAATGCTAGCTGCCCAGCTGTCTACAAATATCAAGTCAAGAAGCACAAGCAGTAGAAGCAGATGAAGCAGCTCATAGACTTTTTGGCTCCTTTGTGTGCTGGAACATGTTGTAAAGTAGATGCCTGTCTTATACTGACAGTCTTTAGCCTAATGGCAATGCCTTGCACAGGACTAACTCCTGGGATGCACCGAGCACAGTGATCATCTATAAGTCTAGTTTTTGCAGTCTGTCCACTACTAATATCGTTGATTAGACAAAGCTATTAACTGCCTGTGGTGAGCGAAAGGAGAGTGGAAATATTAAGCAAATGCTGCCAAGTTCTGCTTTGTTTTCTACCTGCAGTCCTAAGTTGTCTTCTTGTTTCTGTTTTTGAATGACAAATACAGGCTACCATCGCCTGCTGTTAGAAAGTTGTTTCCGGCCCTC
Source organism: Helostoma temminkii (assembly GCA_900302695.1). Lineage (NCBI taxonomy): Eukaryota > Metazoa > Chordata > Actinopteri > Anabantiformes > Helostomatidae > Helostoma > Helostoma temminkii. The sequence goes on from OMLM01014538.1 coordinate 7,240, forward strand.
AAATTGTGTTTTTAATTTAATAATAGTAATCATTTTTTATTTAACATTTTGCAGTAAAAAATACATTGAAATGGTGGATTGTAAGTAAGCTAGAGAAAAGTTCTTTACTATTTTTGAGGCTTATATGGTAGGCATGTAAGAAAAGGTTTCCACTCAACAGATATTTTTTTGTTATAGTTTGCTTTAGTCAATATTGTAATTTTGTATTATGTGTTAAAATTCTAGAGCCAATTATTTAATGGTTTGAATTGTTTCTCCATACATCTAATTACAAGGCATGCTATATTGTGCATCTACAATATGATACAGTTGTGCACTTACAGTTGAGTTTGTACTTTTAACAATTAAATATTTCACAGTGATCTAGTGTGATTGTTTTATGGTTGTTTGACATAAACGACATTAAAGACAAGTGATCAGTCTTCTGAATCCAAACAGAAGAGTGTATTATTATTATTTAAAATTTGAAGGTAAAAGATAAGTAATCACAACTCATGAAGATACACAGGCAGCTTTACCACTGCATTCAGATCTCTAGTCATTTTAAAGGATCCAAAGGCAAAGGTTGTGGTTGTGTTTTTAGTCTTAATGTTGGGTTGAGTTGACAGCCTACTGGCTCCCCACTTCCTGTCTATGGTTGGCTTCAGAGCTCTGAACCTCAGAACAGCTGGAAGTTAAAGCCAGAGAGCTGCCAGATGTTCTGACTGCCCTGAAACGTTCACCGTGGGAGGCTCAGTTAACATTACTATACCAGAGACAACGTGAAAATCATTGGCATGGAATTTGTAAAGGTCACACATTGTGACGAGAAATGATTCAGCAAACTGCAAGTTGCATCTGGTTGTCAGCAAAACCTAATGTGTAAAAACAAAGGAAGTAAAAAAGGGAGAGGGCAGTGGACGCGAGGGAGCCTTGAAAATGAGGGGAGAAGAGGAAGGCAACAAAGGCGGAGAGGGAAGCTCCCAGGAAGTACGCCAGATTGTTTAGAGGCAGGGTGGGGCATAGCAGTCAAGTCTCAACATGTTTAATGACTTAATGATAATTTGGCTGTAGTCAAGTTTTTCCCAGGGTACTGACCTCTCTATCTTTCTTCAAGCTTTTGTATAAATGTATGCAGCTTAACTTGTTCCCGTTATAAATCAACCTTGTGACACTTAACATGAGTTTGAAAGTACGCTTAGTCTCATATCCCACTTTTTATTTGAAAATTTATTTAGCAAACCGGTTGTTTTCAGCTATTTAATTTTAATTAATGTTTTTGTTGGTCTATAACAATGACAAGATCTTTACAAACACACATTTTTACATCTTACAAACAGGCAGAGGGAAATCCCTGATAGAAGTACATCAAAAGAGTAGCGTCAGTAAACAGACAAATCGTCAAATCCATCAAAAGTAGAAAAGGTAGGGCAATAGAAAATATGTGGAAATACAGAAAGTTACACCGTAAAAGAACTCTAATTTATTTAACTTTTCATTATTATTATTATTTTTCATTATGGAGAATGATTCTTTCTTTGATCACCTTGTGACTTTCTGTTCATTGTGAACAGAAACTATCATCAGAAACATTTATTCTAAGTATCACAGGAAGAGGGAAGAACAAAGAACAGGAAGGGGAAATGCCATAGAAAATAAAACCATAAATGATTCATTTGGGCAAACGTGTCCAAAATAACAGAAAACGTGTTTTAGCAAACGAGTATATGGGGTAATCACTTGCTTCAGAATTACTGAATAGATAAGATGCTAGTACATGTAAAATTACCCCAGCTTTCTACAAGAGCATATGTGCGTAACAAAGGCTGCCGACACCTATCAGCTGAGAGGAGCAGAGATGAATGAGAAAATTTACATAACATGTCTAAATGAGTAACTTTTCACTGGGTAAAAATTTGCCTCCTCTGTCTTTAAACAAGTAAAATCTGTGAACCACGCTTCCAAAATAAACCCAAGGAAGAGGAGAAATCAGATTACTAATCTGCTGGATGTATACATGAACGAAATGTCCACCAACTATTATGGATGAATGAATGGGGAAAGTCATTACACGGATCACGATGGTCCTTCATTTTTAAATTAAGTTTGTCTAAAGTCACTTATTCAGGCTGCAGATGCCTGAATAAGTGACTTTTCTCTTTGTACATCTTTAATTAAGTTAGTTTGCGCTGTGAAATGGAGCTGTGGGCTGTCTGCTTGTCTCTCAGCACTTTCAGTTCTATGTCACTGGTGCATTAGAAAAGGAAAAAAAAGAGAGCGCAAAAGAAAGAATGCATCTCGTATCAGTCTGTTCTGTCACTTAAAATCTGTAAACCATGCTTCCAGAATAAGCCAGAGTTAGGGAAGAAATCAGATTACTCTTCTGCTGCATGTATACGTGGATTTTAATCAGGTTACTAAACTCCCATATAAACTCGTTCCCCGATTACCAGAGATACCCGTTTCCCCCGAGTGATTTGATTTTTCAACTGCATGTAAACACAGTCATTGACTGGGCCATTACATTTCTTCTACTTGGAGGATTCTTTGGTGGAATAATCTGTGTGCTTAGAGTCTTGCTGCATGATCCACTTTTTGTTCATTTCAGTTAATAGATAGATACTTTCACATTTTTACATTAGAATTTGTTTATATAACTCCTCTAAACGTCTGGCCTATCCACATAACCTTGAGCAAGACATTACTATGGGGTGCCCTGTAACCTACCAGACCCCTATACACTTTGCTCTTGATGTGATCTTTATTGGTTGACCACTCCTGGGGAGGGTAACAATGGTGTTTGTCCACTATGTGTCTGACTGTCGTCTGGTGGAGTCCAAACTCTTTCTTTTGTAATGCTTTCCAGCATGACCGTCAACAACTCTTTTTTTTTTTTTTAGGAAATCTTCACTGTTTAAGCCATAACACATTTCAGAGAACCTGTGTTGTCAAGGTCAGACTTCAATAGCTAAGAACCAGATTTAAACGGGATCTTTAAACGGGACATCCCAGACTCACATTTTATTGTCATCCTATAAATTGAAAAGCTAATATCACCTTAAAATAATCTCAGAGGTTCACACAAATTATTCTAAAACTGTAACGATCACTTCATAGATATATATGAAATAAAAATCTGCAAACTTCTAATATTCTTGCTATTATTCAGTAGAACAAAATTGTTTGAGAGTATCCTGAAGAAGATGTATAATAAACAGGAAGGCATTACTAAAACCTTAAATTAAAGAGCTACATGAGAATAATGTAGGCAAAACATAACCCAGCTTGTTAACTCAAAATTCACATTAAGGGAGAACTCTGGGACAAAAACCAATACTGGTGGCAGTTGTCATTTTTGTATTTTCTGTGCCTGTTCTTTTATTTTATCTAATTGTCAAAAGATTAGTCTAGAGGGAATGAAAGTGTTTGGAGTAATAGTTGCTCTTTTTGTCATATTATACACATTTCCAAAATCTTTTTGGCACAGATGAAAATCTTAATGAAATGAGGCTGCTTATAACAAACATACAGAAATGATTAGCTATTGTATGTCAATGAGGAGCAATAAGGTGTACCTTGAGACTATAGTATGAATAGTATATAAAATGCTGGGAATAAAATATATTGTTTGTTCTCTCAATAACCATACAGTTATTAATATGGCCATATCAGTCCACCCATTTTGTGCGAATGCATCAATAAAAAAGTTTGATATCATTCACACTGATTCTTCTTTCTGTTTAGGACTTTTACACAAAAGAGGGCAGCTGTAGAGAGGGACTACGCCCAGGTAAGTGAATCTGGACTCTTTGTAGTCTTATTTTATTTCATTTTTTTCAACAGTGCTATTAATGCTTGTTTACATCTTTACTCTACTGCCTTGTCATTTGTGTTGCTAAGAATACAGTTATTTTGTACAATATTGTCCTCAAGACACCATATAACGATAGGGTTGAGAATGTGGCCCTAAGAAAGCTGTTAGTGGCTAGATAGCTCATGAGTGGTAACCAGCCACAGAAAAAAATAGTAACAGAGAAATGGCTGTGACAAGTGACCCAATGGCCCCTTTTGTCCTCACTCTTCTCCGCAGCTTCCTGGAGACATCAGTCAACTGTCTGAAAATCGCTTCTCTCTGTGTTCAGACTTTGTTTAGGTTTTGCAATCCTGCGAGGAATGTCCACCACCACTGTGAAAAGAGAAGGCTTGTCTGTAGTTAGCCAGCTAACATAACATCTATTTGCCCAATTGTTTCTGATCTATAGGGGTTTTTTATCAAGTGTCAAAGAAACAGGACTGACATTTGATTGACATGTGCACCAATACCAATGTATTTTCAATAAGCTAATTTGAACAGATAACATCAGATCATATTTTGAATGACTCCCTGTTGATGAGTTGTCAGTTCACGACTTTCTATTTATAATAGAATTGCAGTAAGTAATTCTGCCTTTATCTGTTATACTGTGTTTTTTCTGTGTAAAGCAATCAATCAATTAAGAATTTGTTTCTAAACGTATATTTATATGTAAGAAAAATTTCTTTAAGATGTATGATAGCTTTAATAAAATAAATATATAATCTAGTTGTTTATTTAATGTTAAGTTTAGTAGCAAAGAACACAATTTCCCATGAACCCTAGGTGTTTCATGGGTTAAAAAAAAGGCAAGTTGACAGATTCCTGCAGCTTCTGCTCTTTATTTGAAAATTGAGATTGGCTATGGTTGACATTCAGTGTGAGCTGTTCAATTAATCTTTTTTTTTTGAGCATATGCATAAGTTACATGAGAGTTAACACAGTATACAAGATGATTAATGCAATAATTGGAGTCTGTGTCAAAATATGCCTAATGGGTTTCCATGAACTGCAAAATATTTCAGGTTCACAGTGCAACAGTAAAGAGGAACTATTGAAGAGGAACTTGTAAAAACATTGACTGACTGCGACACTGTACAAGCCTGTGGTAAAGTTGAGCATGAGAATCAACTTGACTGTGGTCTGACTTCTCAAAAGCATCTTAAGGCTATGATTATCATAAAATTAATCTTAGAAACACTGCTAAGTTTAAGAGGTATTTCCCAAAAGCATTGTAATTGACTACGCTCTTAAGAAAAGCAAAATCTACATGTTAAGCATGTTTTTATAGTCTATATAGTAGAATTATATATATAATAGTATTTGACCTCAGAACAGTTGCACCATAATAAGCATATTTTTTTTAACACATTTTAACTCTAACACAGAATTCTTTACTGTACTTATGAAGCATCCAAACCATTACTTGATGTGATATTAGGTGTAGTGTAACATCTGCCTTGCCAACCTTGAGTCACAGAAAATTTGGGATGATTTCAAAATCAGAGCTAGAAGTCCGGGGGTCTCCCCCTGAGAAATTTGAGCTTCAGCAACATTGATTTTGCAAAACGTTTGGTCCTTTCTTTTAAGGCTTTCTGTGAGAAATAGTTCCGATTTCTTTTTTTCTATGAATTCTGACATTTGCTTGAATATTTCCTGTGCTCTCCATTTCTTAATTGGTGCAGGAGGTTGTGCCTGAAATGGAAGGAAAGGTGTGAAATGTAGTCATAAAATCAGGAAACATGCAGGAGATAATCAGGAGAAGATAGTGGAAAAAGGAGAATCTCTCAGGAAAACTAGGAGGGTTGGCAAGTACGTCCTTGAGAAACCACTAAATCAAAGTTCACTTCCTTGAACTAATTCCCACAAAGGAGCATAAATCATAAAATACACTGAGGTGAAAGCTGTATACCTTTTTACTGCACATAAAGTTTTATTTTCTGGAAATAAGTGAAGCTGGTATAACAAGCAATCATTCTTCATCAAACTTGCCTCTGATCTTGGCCTTCTTAAATGCATTATGTTAGAGTTGTGTGCTGCAGTTGATCAGGAGGTAGAGTGGTTGTACACAGGTTCACCAGTTCAGTCTCTTCCATGGCAGCCCCACTGTCACAGGTGTGATTGGCTGAATGAGAAGCACTTAACATTTCCATTAAATACATCATGTGTAAAAGGATTCACAACCATGCAGTATAATCATATCCTATAAATTGAAAAGCTAATATCAGAAGTATTGCCGCTATAAAGCTTTGTTCTGCTTCTTCAGTAAAGCGAAACTAAAAGCTGCTCTTGCACATCTGAACATCTTTTATACCTGTTGCAAGATTATTTATATTGCTTGACTGGGTCCAAGTTACCAAGTCACGATGTCACCTTGCATGAGAGATTTACATTGTCATAGAACAAGTAAAGAGAAGTACTTCAATATGGCCTACTATGTACTGTAAAGAAGTATTCCATTGATCCAGTACAGTCTGTATATTTTTTTAAACTTAAAACTTTGCACACAAACATGAATCATTAAGTACAGAAAGGTAAACTCTTTTAGTTAGTTGTTTTCATTTGAACCAGAACAAGAGCAAAAATAGTTTGTTCTTTGAATACACACTGGACTAATTCCTTATTGGCAACAAAGTCTGTTGAAAATTATGAGCATGTGTCTGGCAGCTGCAACATCAGTATAGTTATTGGCACATTTATGTGCTGACTAAGAAGAGAATAAACAATGGAAATACTTTTGAAAAATCCATATACAAGTTTTTGCTCTGTTAGCACATTTTTAGGGCAGGGGAATGTGTGTCTACTAAGAATGTACACAATTATTTTAACTACAAGTATTAAAAGGTTGTTTATGCAACACTGTCTCAACCATGGACATGTTACACTGTCAGTCACTTAATTTTTGAATGAATACTTTAAAGCTTGTGCTGACATAGTGGAGGGTCAAGATCATCCTGCAAGCTAGCTTTGGTAACCACGTAAATGTCTGTTTTCATGGATATGCCTGCCCAAGTTATACAGATGTTTTTTAAAGTTAGTTTTCATCTGTGCTGAGTACTCACTGCCGCTACAGCAGTTGTTTTGAAACATATAAA
>OMLM01014538.1:14186-48519 GCA_900302695.1 Helostoma temminkii
AACATATAAATATATAAATTTAAAATATAGTTATAAAATTTTTTTTTATAAAAGGTAAACACTAGACAACTGGCTCAGTTGGTAGAGCTGTTGTCAGTGAACCTCCGGGTCTTTAACAAATTTTTACAAATGTCCACTTGGAGGGTGAATGGATTAGATTTTGGTGGTCACTGTGACCTCATGCATGTCCCAAAGCTATCTCAGAAACAGTGGTAATTTCATTACATCTGGTACAGTCATCCACTTGGACTTGAATACCAGCCTATTAAAATATGAGCCTGGGCAACATGCATGTAAACTACAACTTCACTGGTTGGTGGAGGTATACTGCTAACATTTTATTGGCAAAATGATTAATAGAAAATATGTCTTAAAATTAAGATGTCTTCAATGCTTCAATCGTCTTGTTATTTGAAAGATTTTCTATGTGTTAGAATTGTGCTGCCTGCTTGTTATGCGATCAATTAGACACCCGCTGCCAATGGTTGAATCAAAGTGGGTCAGAGTGTCTCTGGAACACTTTGTTCCCTTTGGTTACACCCTGTTCTTCTTCTTTCGTTTTTTTTAAATATCCTCTTTACGTGCCTTTTTCTGGGTCTCTCACACCTGCAAGCTGCTTTAGCCATTAGCCGATTGCTATTCATATCACACGGTGTGATTAAAATGTCCTCCTCTGTGCTGCTCTTCCTCTGCTGCCCTTGCATCCCTACTCCTTGTTCATCACATTATTCAGACGTGTCCGCTAGGCTGGTTCAGTTTGATTCTCTCTCTATCTGAAGCCCTATAATGGCCGGGTTTGTAGCAGCTTTGAAACTTTGGCACCAAGACCAATGAGTTCAGACCCTCAGCCTAGCTTTCCTCAGGAATGCATAACAGGGTTGTCTTTTCACAGTGGACAGAGGAAGGATAGATGGACTTTCTTCATTGGCTCTTGTTGGAGGCTAAGAACAAATCACTTGCGTTATCTTACCAAATATAGAGGTCTTTTATATAGTCTTTTTTTTAATAGTAATGTGAAGTAGAGGTCAGCAGCAACTGAATAAAGCCCTTTCTAATTCTCAAATTGAATAAGAAGTTCGGCACAACCAGGACTCTTCTAAAGGCTGGTTGCCCAGCCAAACTGAGCAACTCAGGGAGAAAGGCCTTAGTAAGAGAGGTGACCAAGAACCCAGTGGTCGCTCTGACTGAGATACTCCAGAGATACTGTGTGGAGATGGAACAAATTTCCGGAAGGACAACCATCACTGCAGCCGTCCACCGAATTGGTGTTTTATGGCAGAGTGGCTAGACTGAAGCCTCTCCACAGTGCAAAACGCACTGCACACTGACTGCGAACAAAACTTTTAAGTGAGATTTTAAAATTGGAAAAACAATCATTTTCTTTAACTGACTTTACTGCCTGGAGGAGAGAATAAAATGTCTGTGGTTTCTGTCTGTATGCTTTGACTACCTGGTAATTTATAGGACTGCCTTGTGGAGATGAGACTCAGGCAATGGTTGTTTGTGTCAAGTATTTTGACTTTTACTGTCTTTCTCCCCCAGGCCCTTCAGAAGTTGGCAAATCAGTATCTAAAGAGGGAATGGCCAGAGAGCCTGACAGGCGAACAGACAGACCAGAGGTAAAGTCTCTTTATCAAAGGGACTATTGTTTTTGTTTTTGTAGTAATTTAAATAAATAAAAGATAAATATAAAATTATCACTATGTGAAACAACCTGCATGTATTTTTGTTTGTTTGGTTTAGGAATATGTACTGTGTATGGAGGGCCTATTTGGAGGGCACAATCCAGGTCACCCAGTCCAGAATCAGTGCGTGCGATAACTACAAGGTCCAGGTAGCCGATCCAGCCAAAACGGCCAGACTGCAGAAGGAGCAGCAACTGCGAAAGGTATTGTAGGCCAATCTTAGGCTGGGCATTTACTAGCTGTTAAATACACAGTTGGACATCCAACATGGTGTCTTTACCCTGGTGGCGTACCTTGGCCTCACTTACCATATAAGATAAGATAATATAGCACTTTATTGATTCCCCAAAGGGGAAATTCATGTTACCTCAGCCGAGTCAAAATGACATCAAAAGTTAAACACCAGAACAGAATAACTCTAGAATATAGTAAAGTGACCAATATCATAATGGTAATAATAACAATATAAAATAACTGAGGTCAGATACAGTAGATGACAAAGTGTGAGTTCATCTGAAGGAGCAACAGCAACGAACTGACAGGTGGCTTCAAGCCGAGAAATCAAGCAGGTCATTCTGCAGGTATCCAGGTCGCTTGAGTCTGGACGATGAAGGCTGAGAAGAGCAGCGGCAGCAGGGCCTTGTTTGCCTGTTCAACCTCACCAGCTGAATACCAGCCATTAAAAGTAAATCAGAACTGAGTTCCTTCGTCCACGTCAAGCTCTGGTTCTTGATTAGTGTATATGACATGACTCCATTTTACTAGAGAGACATTGTATCAGCTAGTTTAACACCAGCTCTGCACCTCAGCCTCTTCAGCTCCTTGTAGATTTCAGATTTTCTGGAGGATTTCTAGTGGATTTTAGTGTTTCTCTCCTGGTAGCAGGCCTGTGTTTTGCATGGCTAATAGGTAGTAGCTAATAGCATGCTAGCTGAAAAACAGTGCTGTACCAATGATAACGTGTACCTCCATATAAAATAATCACAGGTCCTCACACAAACACATGGGATCAGAAAAATCTCAGTAGGTCCACTTCTCCCATCACTTCAGAGGAGCACACCTGAACTGGAGGAAGACAAAACAAAAACTCAACAAATCCAAACAAAACAACAAACAAAGAGAGGAGCTGCTGTAACTGGCTGCCACCTAACAGGCATCATGTTGTTGCTGCAGTTTTCATCGCCGTACAATTTGCCACGCTATGCAGTATCATTATTTGTTGTGGGATGGCTCCATGTCTTTTCTCTCACATTTTGCAAAAAGAAAAGTTCCTCTTCTGCTTCATAAAGAAGAACCTTCCTTTTCAGCCAGAGAGGATTAGGCTGTTGTCTGCCCCAGTGTGGCTAATCTTTTTAAACCCTCCAATTCCATTATAAAATAGAGAGATAAATATGCTCAGGTTAATTTCTACGGCTATAATATTACTGTGATTACTATGACAAGAGGAGACAATAGTGTAGTATAATAGTTAATACCACAAACCATCTATTACTCATGAAAGGGTTACACTCTTATATTTATGTTTGCACTACATGGAAGCAACTCAAAGTTATGTGGCTTTGTTTAAAATGTGTTCTGTTGACTGTCAGCTCAGTCACAGATCTCTTTCCATACATATGCCACTAATGCCATAATAACAGTACCTTCTAATACTAATTGTATTAGCAGCAGACATTTGACTACTTCAAAATCATTTCCAGCAGGAGTTTCATGAAAACAAACAGCATACTACTGATAAACAGTGCAGTGAACAAGTTGCAATTTAGGACCAAAGTTACAGCAGTTGCTCTTATCATTGATGATCAGCTCAGTGTTGATCATTTGGAGTACATCTGCAGGTTAAGTTTGTTCACTCATGGTAACATCTTAAGCCAGGTTAACTCCGTGCAGAAACATGAAGATCACTGCTCTCTAGTTTCTAATAGTTCTGGTCCACTGTCTTCAGTTAATAATACTGTGGTTGCTCAAAGTCACTTTTTAGAAGATGCCATTAGTTCCTGTATCAATCATGTCATTATGCTTTACCTGTTGTTCTGTAGAGGTGGCTAACATGAATTTGAGTTCCATTACAATAATAATAATATGTATAAATGTTATTTCTCTCTTGTTTTTCTGTGTCTCTATACTATTGTCATCAGTGTATTGAACAGCTGACAATGGTTCAAACTGAGCTGCAGGAGTCAGTGAAGGAGCTGACTAAGAGCAGGAAGAAGTACCAGGAGGCTGAGACAATGGCACAGGCTGTCAGGGACAAGGCAGAACTGGATGCCAAGTATGAACCAATTTTATTGTTTTAAAATAAATTTGTTTGATGTGGTGTTGACAGAGGAAGGGATTAAGAATTTTTTTCATTTTGCATTTTTTCAGGCATGTAAAATATTCTTCTTTGAATTGTAATTAGTCCTATGTGTTTTGTTTTGTTTTTTGCTCAGCTTGTGGTATGTACTCTTTCTCCCAAATAAAAAAAAAAAGGATAGAGTTTATAAATATGCAAATGCTTTAATTTCAAAAGTTTAACTCCTGGATATGTCTCCTACTGCACTGCTTTCTCAGCATATATGCGAAGGAAGCTTCAGGTTTCCACATCACAGTTGACTTCATAAATGAACTGGAACAGAGTTTGTTTCCAAAGTGGTTGTAATTTTACAAATCATCCATGTAAAAGCACATCTTAAATTCAGATTTAAGGTGAGGCTTTAAGAAAATCATCAACACACTAATAAAAGGTGAAAATAGACTCTATTTCCATTTCAGCAAACAAACATTCAGAATTTTGTTGCTCAAGGATCGTCTCTCTTCTTTCTCTCACTCTCAACACTTGCACAACGTGAACAGCTGGCACTTGACTCACCACATTGCAGACATTTTTCTGCCCATCAGGAAAGTTTATTGTAGAGCCAATACACAGTTTAGTGAAGTTTTGCTATTGGCTTTGCTGCCTCGATTGGCATTTACTCTAATACTACATATACTTCTTTCTTAAGCACACACACACACACACACACACACACACACACACATAGCCAAAGCATGTTAATCCTAACTTACAGTTTTGTTTGTGTCAGTCCTCTAAATATCTGTAGAATGGATGTTCTAGTGGTTAGAGGTCTTTTAGTTGCAAATTTAGTAAAGTAAGTAGTAGAGTAAATTTAGTTCATATTTTCGCAATAATAAAAAATATAATATATTATTATATTGTATTTATATGCAAAACGGAAAAACAGATTACATGTGGCCACTTACTGTTTTCACTATCAGAATGTCAAAAGTTCCTCCTATCTTCTCTTCTGTTTAGGTCCAAACTAAGTCTGTTTCAATCCCGATCCAGTCTTCAGAGAGCAAGTGTAAAGGTATGAGGTATTTACATTCAAAAACTGCTGTAGATTTGGATACCTTGGTGCCACAGTCAGTCAGCGGTGTGAATTTTTGCATTTTAGCTTAAAGCCAAGAGGAGTGAGTGTAACTCAAAAGCCACCCATGCAAGGAACGACTACCTTCTCACACTAGCAGCTGCTAATGCTCATCAGCAGCGTTACTATAGCACAGACCTCATGGACTGCATCAAGGTGAGGACCTACATCCAAATGGGTTGGTGAATGGTATAAAATACAGTAAATGTGCGGGAAACATTAATATATTCTAAAATATTCTGTATTTTCAGATTTTAGATGGCAGAATCTATGAGCAGGTAAAAGATTACCTGGTGTCACTGTGTCAGACTGAGCTGGAAACCTATGAGGCTGTCCACAACACTTTCAACCTGCTGTTGAACAACTCAAACGGGGTAAGTCTACAAAACCCACTGAACCACCAGTGTTTCACTGGCAATACTTAAGTTTGTCGACTGCTTTATTTTGTTAACTGATTTTATTGTTTAAAGTGCTTTTATATAATTGTTATAATTGAATGGTTGGTTGGACACAACAAGACCTCTGGGATAATGTGTCCAAAATGTTATAGAGCAGATGATTAATAGAGAAAATGTTTCAGTCAGTAAGGAAAAATGTGTTAGCAGCAAGCATCAAATTAATGAAATTAGAAATAACACGAACCACTGTATATTTAGTTAGTCGACAATGTGTCAGGGATAGACGAAAACCTAAAGCAGGTACCTAAATGTTTTGTGCACTGCTGTTTGCAAGCAAAATGTGAGATGAAGGATTCAGTATCAGATATTTTGGTATCAGGGGTAACATATCTGATAGCAGATCCCTGTATTTTACTCATCTAGTCGTCTAAGTTTGGTTAGTCATACTGGTGCAGTTAAGTTTATTTTTATTTATTTTATTTTTTTCCTTTTTAACTTCTATTTAGCAAAATGGCCACACTGAATAGGCTAGTTGTCATCTTGGGCAGCTTTATGGCATTAGCAGTCTGAGTAAGACAAAATGCATTAGAATACATAAAAGAAAAACTTTTGATCAGGGTCATTTTAGCCACTTGATCAAATAGAATATCTTAGAGACATCTCTACTCCATCAGTATCACGCAGTGTCATCATCAGCATTGGAGAAGCTGGCTTCTGCTGCATCCTCCCGACTGCTAATTAATTGAAAAGGTTTGAGTTTCCTTGGTGCTCCTCGATTACATGCTCTTAAGCTGTTGTTGGCCTCTTTCAGTTTAGTTTGTTCAGGTCATCTTGCCTCCCACTGGAAAGAGAGGCAATCTTCTGCAGAGCATGTTGTTTCTGCTCAGCTGAAGTAGTTTTCACACACTTGAACCCATGTACTTTTAGTTTCACCACAATTGCCCTGAAACAGGTCTAATGTGGGGAAAGTGACACTTTCAATAGGACCCAACAACATATATTTCTGGACAGAACACAGAAAACCTGACAGTGTTATACAATGTCATTATACTGAATGAGAACAGTTTTAAAAGTAAAAAAATTAAATTTTAAAATTAAGATAAATGCAGATAAAGTCACAATAAAAAACAACAAACAAAGAAACTTTATGTGATTAAGCCAGAATGTTTGGTGCTGTATGATCAAATATACTACATGGTGTTTACGGTATAATCTATACAACGTGTTGAAAATCACACCATTTAAGTATGTTGCACTTATAAGTTAATATTTTGTATGGCTGCTTATGGATCTCTAGATGGATCACTTTATCACACCACACTGCCATGAAACTAGAGGCCTGTTGTTTTTGAAAGAGGAAACAAAAATCTATTTTTATTTATTAATGTTGTAACACAGTTATGAGAAGTCTGTAACTGAATTATAAATGTAGTGTTACTTGATAATTTTTTACCTAAAGGTTAAAGTAATGCACTTCCTTTTTTCTCTTAAAACCACCAACATGCATGTAGGTACTGCAGGAGTTTCATCAGCAGCTGTTTGTACATAAGAACCCGATGTTTCAACAAGCTCCAGACATCTTATACCAGCCAATCGACTCCGATACGGTAAATGTTTCTGTTTGTATGTCTTCATGCATGAAATGTCAAATGTAAACAGCCCAATGTGAACAGTGCAAGCTCCCAGTTGTCAATGTCTGAACCTGAATCTCCTGACATGGAGTTTAACTATAATGTGAAGTGACCACACTGAAAGTTTAGTAATCAATGATTCAGAGTTTATACAGATGGTTTATGTTGTTTCTAGAGGATGTATGTAATTTCTTGCGTCTGTTTTGATGACGGGATGGTAGTAATGATTGCAACTAAGCTTAGGTTGCACCACAGTCCATCTGGAGCATGGCTACAACGGGTTTCTCTGACGCACCTCCACTGTTGGTTTAAAAATGAGAACTCATGCTTGGGCCTGCTGTTTTGCTGCCGTTACATACAGAAGGTCTGTATGTAAGAAATATGAAGTGGATTAGAACAGCTGAGACACAACATGCCTGGTCCCATTTATATGTAACTTCTTAGAAAATGTGTAAAATAGTAGTTACTGCAGCTTTAAACATTATTTCAACTCTATGCCAGCCAAAAGACAAACAAGCAGCCAGCAAGAGAATCTCTAAGTAATGATGTCAAGTAAAGCAGGTCTTGAACTTTGACCAGTTTGCAAACATACAGTATTTACTCATATTTAAATCATCTGCAAGAGTTGACAGCACAATATTATTGTGGGTGGTTTATATGCAGTCTAGCCACATCTAGACCAACATTAGCACTGCTTTGGCAGAGTAGGGGGCTGACTCAGCTCAGTTTTTGCCACAACACTTTGTCATCGTACATAGGGGCTGCAGTGGCCAGTTAAACAGGTGCACATTCACAATAGCACAAGTAAGGTTTTTAAATATCACCTTATCAAATACTACTCGTGCTTTGGATACTGTATTAAGTTTAATCTGGTCTGCACTTCACCTTGCACACCTGTATATTAAGCTTTTAGTGTCAATCTAATTTTTCCCATACTGGTCATTTATTTTATATTTGCCCTTTATAAACTACACTTAAAAGCCACCAAAATGTCAACTTCTATCCAAAAATATTTTATCCACTTTGAAAACACCACTGGTATTTATATCTACCAGTGATTTATTGCTGATTGCTGTTCATGGATATAATTTAATCTAACGAAGTCCACTTCACACATGCATCTTTCCCAGCCATGCTAAGTCCATTGCCCAAATCAGCAGGTTCTTTTCTCCTCTGCACTGGCCCTCTGCTCCTCTGGACAACACTGGACAATTTGTTCAAACTGAAAATGCCGGTGTTGTTTTCATTGGAAGTCAAACAAGTAGCAGCCTGTTCCTAAAGAAAACATTAGTGGTGGAGAGCCTAGCCACTCTCTCTCTTCTCACTCCCTCCCTTCCATACCACTTGCACCAGACAGAGGGATCCGGTAAGGAATAGAGCTGAATTGGGAGGGAGGGGCAGGAGGTACGGCCGGGGCCTGTGAATGCCCCATCTGTGAAAAGAAGGCATTGTGAGAGGGCCTCATCAGAGTGCACTGACCCTCCCCACCCCAGTTTTTCCTCCATACACACAGACACAAATGCACACACAGCTGTTGTCATGTGGAAACCTCTTAACTGATTTGGACTTGGACTTACAGCATTTATTTGGCTGGAAACACAACTCCATCTGAATGTTTGTTAGATGTGTAAATAGCCAATTATTTGTAGACATGTTGACTAAATTAGGTTTAGAGGAAAATAATTTCTTGTGACAAATATTAATAAATGCAGGTTTACTGATTGTATAGATTTTCCCTGGGAAAATCTTACAACCCTTGCACATCTGTAAGCTTAAACAGGAACAGCACAGATGAAGAGTCTGTTTGCATTAATTCCTACAAAGCTTATTTGTCCAAATATTCAAATATTTTCTGGGATAAATACTGTATTCAAGGTCCACTTGCGTGTACAGAATGCCATTCATACAATGCACTTCTATGCCTGGCTCATGTAATATGTAAAGAGGAAGTAGCCACATCAACTAAACAGAAGTGGGAAACATAACTAGCACTGGTGGCTCTCTGACATTTGGGAAACCATTAGGGATTTTTTTTAAGCAGCTCTAGTGGGTCATAGCAATCATTAAAGGTGTATTAAAAAATGTATTTTGAATTCCTTCTTTTCAGAGATGAATGCTGTTTTATGTAACATGTATGTAGTTTACAGTGAAGAGTGTCTTTTTTTTTTAAATCTGAGAATTGGTCATTTATGGCCTGCCAAAAATATTAGGCAATCTTTTTCTGTCTCATCTAATATATTAAAGACATGTTGAAGCTTGTTTGCATTAACATCAACTACTGAGTTGAACAAATCTGCTTTTTCTCTCTGTGTGTTTGTAGGTGATGCAACTGCAGAGAGAGAGTGGAACGGCAGAGGAGCACAGCCTGGATAAAGAGGCAAGGAAATGGGCAAGCCGCGTTGCACGAGAGTACAAGAGTATCATCCACACACAGAAGGTGAGAAACTGATCAAACTGATATAGAGATAATAAGATAAGGTAGTAGGGCAGTCTTGTAACTATGTCACGTAGTAGAGATAGTCTCTTAATGTAACAGGCAGCCTTTATCTGGTTATTGTATTTATTTTTTGGTCTTGGTTTATATACATATAACACACATATAAGGACAGAGCACATTAATAAACACTACTATTAATGGGTTTTTTGTATGTAAATGTGTTGCTTTAAGAGCATATATGATTAAAATTACAGTGATTGAAATACAATAATACAATAATCCCTTTAGCAATAATAATAATAATAATAATAATAAGAGAAATTTGTACGTACACACACACACACGCATGCACTGAAATCATGTATTTCTCTGGACTCTACTAGTACAAAGTCCATTTGAGCCCAGGTGTGAACACAGCAGTTATTCACAGCGAGCAAGTGGGCAATCACTTTGTGAAGTGAGGCTATATACATCATATGATTGGCTCTACTTTTCCATGCACTGAAAACAAAACACAGATGATTTCTGCTGTGAACTTTTTGTGTCATGTCGTGTCTTCTTCACTCTCTACCCAGAGACCCTCCCTCACCCTCCCTTAAATTGACTGTTCCCCCTGATGTGAGAATGCATTTTAAACGGGTCGGGTGCAACATATGTTAAAGTACAACTCCATGTAAAGTACAGACCTGATAGTCCCGAGTGCACATGAGAAAATAGATATTGTTTTAAAAAGCCAGTTTCTGTAACTGTTGTATATTATGGAACATGATACCAGTATGTTGTTGTTGAGTTTGTTTGTATCTTTTTATTTTTATATAGAAATAAGAATTAAACATCATGCATCAGTTAAGCTCTATATGCAAGTTGGTATGCAAATTTTGATTTTACTTTTAATTTTGGATAGAGAGGGCCTGTTGATCTATATGTACAAAATGCAGTATCCATCCATCCATCCATTTTCTGAACCGCTTAGGTGTTCACGGGTGTGCTGGAACCTATCCCAGCTGTCATACGGGCGGGAGGCGGGGTACACCATGGACAGGTCGCCAGTCTAGACCAGGGCCACATATAGACAAACAACCATTCACACTCTCACTCACACCTACGGCCAATTTCGAGTCTCCAGTTAACCTCATTGCATGTCTGTGGACTAAGGAAGCCGGAGTGCCCAGAGAGAACCCACGCAAACACAGGGGGGAACATGCAAACTCTAAAATGCAGTATCATCGTAATGATATAAAATTGTATTATCTGTATCTGTAGAACAAATATCCTTCCGCTAAATTGGAATTTGGCCTTTACCGTTAAGCAATATCATAGTTCAGTTTGGTAATAATAAACCTGGAGATCATAAAATCGTCACTAACAGTCACTATGCACGAAGGAAAGGATGAAACAACAACACAACAAAGGATCAGAGTTTATCAGCATAAAAGTAAAGTGGTAATGATGTGTGATGTTTTTCCGTCATTGTAGAATCAAATAGTTTGTTTCCAGAAAACAGGAAATGAGTCACTCTCTCTTCAGTGAGGCTCATTCAAATGTATTCAATTATGGGATATATTGTTTGACAAATTCCAGTCAGTGCTGTTTTTGTGATTTTTGTTGATGTTGAAGTTGTTTTTTTTAAAATTTGTTTTTAGGTTCTAGAAGAATATGGAAACCAGGAGCTGTCAGAACAAAACAACAGTGAGCTGGAAACCAAGATGGAGGTGGCCAGGCAGAGTCTTCGGAGGGCAGAGGTGTGTGTGTGTGTGTGTGTGTGTGTGTGTGTGTGTGTGTGTGTGTGTGTGTGTGTGTGTGTGTGTGTGTGTGTGTGTGTTGGGGGGGTGGAGTGCAGATTGAGGCAGCTTTGAGCCGGATGCCTGGAGCAGGTGGTAGAGTGAGTCTGCAGACCAGGTTAGATGAGGTAAGACACCAGGAAAAATGTTCAAATATTGATTATTCATATGTCATTTTCTGATGTTCGGTTATTATATTAAAACGGATCCAATTTCTCAAATGTGACGATTTGCTGGAATTTCTTGTTTAAAAATATAAGTTGAATATATTTGGCGTGTGGATTGAAGGCTGAACGAAAATATGAAAGCTCGGGAGTCACATTGAGCTCTGAGGAATTGTGGTGAACATTTTAACAACTTTTTTAAACAACCTATTTTAAGATAATCTTAAATTTAATTTACCATCATGTTGAAGATTGACTGGGTAAGACACTGAACCCCAAGCTGCACCAGCACCTGAAGAAATGACACAAACACCTTCTTCAGTTTGTCCTGAATTTACCCACAGGTGTAAACAAAGTAATTAAAAACAATGACGTTAACCTCTTCTCAGGCATGGCACTGTCCTGCTGCTGGGATGTTAAATTATATCCCAGCATTCATTTTTGAATACTTTCAGTCTGTTCTCAGTGTGTTTTGAAGCAATGCTGCTAAACTGTCCCCCTTTTTGAAATCCATATATTAATAGCGGTCCCAATCTTTCCTACAGAGCTAAATTGGGTTTGTTTTAGATAATAGGAGCTAATCCACATGGGCAGATCTTTTCACTTAATGTATTGTTAGTGCCACACGCTATGTCATACGGCAGTCACAACAATAACATGGAGACAGGCAGAGACTCAGCTGTATGGAGGTGCGTTGCTTCACACTTTCTACAACGACAAATTCAGCAACGACTTAAATATGCAAATGCAAATGCAAATATTGTGAGGGTGGTAGTGCTGCAAAATATATAACCACAAACCTCTGAAACAATATGACCAAGCAGTTTGGCGGATGCGCTGAAAAGATGAGATAAACTCACTTATTTTCAGTTTCAGCTGCGATATTATCAACCGTTTTGATAGAAACAGGGCAGGCTTGAGAGGATCAGGTCCATGTGTAGCTGTGTTCCAGTGCATGTCTGATGACTATATTAGATTTTTAATTCCTGTTTGGACTAAACGTTTACCAGGATGTTTGATTCCTACATGTTTTAAATACTGTTCCATGTAGCTGCTGATGCACAATTATTTATTTCAATAACATTTTGACAGATCTGCATAGTCCAGGTATCTGTAAAGAAGAAAGTTTAAAAAGTTCTTTGCTTAACGTTCCTTGTGGCTACTGCGCAGACAAAACGCACAGAAAACTGGTTTGAATGAATTTCAGGATAATGTGTATAGGGATACAAAATGCATTTTTGACAAATGTGTCTAGTTTTGTGGAAAAATATCAAAAATATGTTGTATTGTTATTATTGTTATAGGTAACTAAAATGTCATATACTCCTTTTGGAGGTTAAAAACATCTGTAAATTTTCATGCTGATAAAACATGTAGATCCTAGCTTCTGCCCTGGCTGAAATTTTGCGCTGTAAACCTGTCTGTGGAACAAACGGTTTTGAGCTGCTCTCCTCCATTTCCTGCTGTTTGCTGACGTGTACCTCCCATGTTGGGAAACACAGGTTAAACAGTTACACAGCATATGGATGCAGTATTCAACCTCACCGCTTTCATTGAGATGATCAACACATACAGGATAATGGACAGGTCCAAGCTAGTCCAATAAAATTAAAAAAAACATTTGGTAACATTATAGCTTCAAACATTGAACTAGACATTGAAAGACCATTATAGCAAAGAGAAACAATGGCAGTGGGAAAAACTGGGGACTTGACTGTTTGGGACTGGATTCTACAAAGCAAGAAAATGTAAACGGAAAAAAAAGGGGGTGCACTTCTAACATGCTTGGTGTCGGCCTACATACACCTGAGACCTATATATGTATAAAAATGACTAAAAGGTGGATTTTGCATAATAATCTGGGGAAGAACGAGTCCTATTTTCACTGATTTTCTTACAAAATGTTTAAAATATTTAAGACACATTTTAGCACGACTTAAACGCAGCAAATCTTCCCGTTTGAAAAACTGGAACCTGAGAATATTTTGACTTTTTTTTTTTTCTTCTTCAAATCAGTCGCTGCCACAAATTAATTTTCTGCTTCACCCTGATGCTCAGGTGGCCTTAGAGAATCGTCTGGAGAGACTGAATCGTGAGCTGGGATCCCTGCGCATGACTCTGAAGAGATTCCACGTCCTCCGCTCTTCTGCCAACATATAACAATGTCTTTCTTTTTACATTTTAGCGTCATGCCTCGGTTTTATAAACAACACTGATTGTCTTGCAGTCTTTTCTGTGCCATAAACTCATCTGTACAGCAACTCCACAGCATCTTTTTTAAGCGTGTTCCTTACTACTCTGGGATATTTTTTATATGTCTGAAAGAAATTACAATTTTTGGAGTATATTTTTAGTAATGCACAGATTTGTAAAGTCGTTTACTTTTTTAGTCACAAAAAATGTTAATATAATAGGTTTTACTTGCCATATTCAGGTGTAGATTTTTAAATCAGCTATGTTTCAGTGTTAATGTGAGGGAATTTCCAGCAGACATTCATCCACTTGGGAAATATCACTGCCATTTTTGTTCTGATGTTTATGTGATAAAGATATTTTCCATTAGACATGGCATAAAATGTATTTAATGAATGTCTTTATACTTGTGAGCTTTTGGTTTTGGTGCATTTTACATGTTTCTTTTGTATGTATTTTTTTTTCTTTTTGTTTTGGGCCAAATTATTGAACTTGAAGGAAATATTTGTTTACTTGAATCAAACCGCCTTTTTTCTTGTTTATTTCTACCTGTCACTTTATTTGCTTTATATTCCAAATTTGCCACAGGACTGGATCCTCCAGAGCCACTTGTAAAATCCAAACCAGCACATTCTTTCCGTAGAGACACACATTTTTTACACAGGGTCAAATCCTCGGTCATTTGTTTCTCCTCGGGTGATGCTTGTGCATGAAGTTTCTTGCACTCCTTCTTTTTGCCATGCAGTTTTCCTACAATGACATGAACTTCACTGGAACTATAATACTGTTGCACAATAAATGAAGCTTTTTTTTATAATTGGAAGTATTGCTGATGTTTTTTTATATACCTTAACACACTGACCTTTAACTAATCCGGGTTAACAACATGTTGTCAGGCTTAAATGGAAGAAGTCTTACTAGAGGTGGGTAACCAGACAATAGGGGCCTTGGTCAGGGAGGAGATGTGGCTCAGCACTGAGCTTCAGAAGTCCTCTGCAGAGACTGGTAAACTTAAATGAATGACAAACATCTCAGCAACAGAAAAAGCACAGGATGATTTAAATGTACAGATGTATATAGAATTGTAATCACTTTCAAACACCTACACCCAGCTGTACACCGCTGGGGGGCGCCCCATTTCATTTGTGTCTTGCAGTGTCCTGTCCTCTGATGTAACCTGGGTATATATCGGTGAAACCTCTGACTGGGCTGAGTGCTGGATGATGGAGGCGCAGTGGTGACATCCGTCCACAGCAGCGGGACTGACAGGCGGGCACGCCGGGGAATGAACGCTTCGTGCGGGTACAGCAGGACGCGCAGCTCCGCAGACTATAAACACCACCACCACCAAACCCCACGGTCAGGATCGTCTTCATTTCACTTCCACTTCCTGTGAAAATAACACATTTAACTGACAGAGATGTTGCAGCGTGGAGATGCAGCTGAATAACCGCGGCTGCAGGTGAGTCACAGATGTTTGTAGTGTTTTGAATGTGGCTGCAACGCTCACTAATCACTGTAGCTTCATGTTTACCACAGCAGGGTTGTTTGAACGCATCTTAAACCTCACAGAACATCATGTACATTTGTCACCATAGTAAACACACTATACTTCGGGTACTGGCTTCACAAGCAGTTCCAGTGGCTGTATTTCAGTGTACATGGGCAGAGGTTAATGTGTTAAGGTTTGGTGAGCCCTGGGGGGCCACTTTCAGCCATCTTTTGGTGATGAAGTACAGCGCATGCAGCTGATTAGACATGACCCCATGTTCACTCTGTGACAGCCAGTGTGTGAGAGTAAATTGAATCCCAAATTATAAAGGAACTTGTGAGAATGATATGAGGAGTAATAATTAAAAGATGTGGAGTTTCATGAAAACACAAAATATGTATATGCATCTAAAAAAATCAATCATCAAGTGCATTTCCTTTCTAGCTAGAATGTATATTTTTATATAACATTGTGTGGTTAGGTTGTGGTCGTATTATTATTGCATTTTCTCCATTTCATAATGTAAAGTCAGTGACACAACATGGTGCACCACAAATACCAGATTATATGTTTTTCAAGTTTAAAAAGTGCAAATTAATTAATAATTAAAATGCCTCAATATGTAGGCTCCTATGTCCTTGATACTAGAACAGCTTATTTAAGTTCCTGTCTTTAAGCTCCTCCTTCCACACATCCCACTCTGTTCTGATTGGCCAGTTTATGGAAGTCTTTCTGTGGGCCAAAATAATATCAGCATCATTTAGCAACAAGCTAGCTGAAATACTGAGTAGGTTGTGAAAACAGCGGTCTGTGAAGTGCTGTGAACAGATGAAGACATTGCTCAACATCTGTTGCCGGCCTGTAACTGTATCCATTGTTGTTTTATGGTTTTGTCTTTGGAAAAGTCAAGTAAATTCTTTTTCATAGCCAAAAAAAACAAAAAAACACTTTAAGCAAGACATACTGTATCAACCTCTGCATAAACACTTGAACCAGCACTAGGCACTAAGCCAGTGTGCCAGAATGAAATGTGGGAGTGTCACTGCCAGCCAGCATGCAAACACACATTGACATCAAGCTTTGGGCCTCCAATTATGTGCAACTTCACAGAAGTATATTTGTAACACCATAGTATAAAATAATTCTGTTATTGTTTTCAAAATAGACTACGGAATAATTCAGGATCCACAGTAGCTGATGTTTTGCTGTGTTGTCCCACCAAGCTTACAAGTAGTGACACTAGCAAGAACTAACTTGCTGGTAATCCAGTTTGGGACCTCTAAACCACATTCAGCAGTTTTAGATGTCGAAATGTCTTTTAAGCAGAAAGTTATGAAGTTATTGCACAATAGTTGAGCAAGGAGCAAGTCTAAAAGCAGTCCAAAATCTAAGGACATTTATTGCCCGGTGGAATAAAAGCAGCAAATGTTGAAATTTGAGAAGCTGAAACCACAATGTTTGTTGGTGTTTTTGCCTGATAATGTAAATGATAATTAATTAATAAAATTGTTGCAAGATGGATCGATACTTCCTGTCAATCGACATTAACGTAATTGATTCTAAAGGGAACCAAAAACATCCTGCCTGTACTAATTCCACCTCCATGATCAAACTAGGTCCTAAAGATAAAACTGTACCTTTTTAATTCTGTTTTCTTTAAACTCCCAGAGAAGCCAAAAATGCACCACAATTTTCCTGAAATGATAAAGTATTTGTACTATTAGATGCTAATGTTAATGTTGCTCTTACTTTTCCTACTTCTGTGTAAATTAATTTTACTTTCTTACTTACTCAGACACTATACCACCCTTAAGACAAATGCTCTGCATGTGCTGCTAATGCAGACACTTACAGAGCTGGAGCTATTCTTAGGTAAAGATAGGAAAAAGGTGTTGTACATGTGATCCTCACATAGCCTGTAGCCTATTTAGACATTGGTGCAGTGGAGCCAAAACTTTCTAGGAAGCGGACTTTAAACCTAGAATGCTTTAATCAGCATCATAATCACCACAGGGCTTTAAATGTCAGTATTACTACATGTTACCACACCATCTTACTGTATAAATAGTCCCGAATCACACGTTTCAGTCTGACATGTGAGGGGTTTAGCCTCAGTGCTAACTCCAGGTGAAAAGGCTAAATCAGATTATTTTGTCTTGATGTGTTTTTGTTATTTTTTTAAAAAGTAAAACCAGATGCAAACAGTGTTTAGCCCTGTAAAAAAGCGGAATCATATAAATTGTATTTGGTTTATGCATTTGCAGCTGTTCCGCTAACAGTTTGTTGACATGTCTGTTGTTGTTTTCACCAAGTGGCAGAATTTCCCAATTTCACAGGCCCAGAATTACAAGTCTGATGCTGACATAAGCATTTTCCCTCTAGCCGACTCATCATTACATTTTTAATCATAGAATGAAACTGTAGGAAAAGTTATACAATTCATGAATGTGTGAGCCAAATCTGTTGGCAGTCCGTCCAGTAATTTTGGAAAAAAACTACAGGTACTACAGCGGCAACTCGAAGGCAGAAGGTTAGAGAAATACTGAGATAATTGTTGACATTGATAATGTATCTGTTAGGATAGCGAAAGTGTTTGCAGGATGCTCTTAGACTTGCGTGAATGGCTTGTAGGAAAGATCTAAACATGTCTTGTTTTTCTTTTGAACTGTTTATTGGGGTTTTAATAACAGGGATGTGATGGTTTTATATTTGTGCAGCAATTTCTCTTGATCCAAGAGTTAATCTTAACCTTGTCCTGACCAAGTTGGATTCATCCTCTGGGGAACACAAATGGCTTTACAAAATGACAGGGACTATATATGCAGGAGTTGTTGAGATATTCCAGTCTGAATTCAAGTGGTGAACAGAGTGACCAACAATGTTACAGCCTCTCACAAAGGAGGATTTGCTGCTCTTTTGTTATATGTCACACTAACGTAAATGGTATTTTAAGGTATTGTAAATAATTCTGGCAAGCTGCAGTGAACATGTTAGCTTTGCTAGGAGCTACTGTAAGGCAGAACAGCATGAGAACTGTGGTTCAGTATGCCATGTGGACTCAGCTACAGTATTGCAGTTTCACTGAAGTATGTGTGCGAGGTTGTGCTATATTGTTTGATCGGTATCTTCACCGTTTTGTGAGCCCCTGTACAAAATTTCACGAGACTCCACCACATAGTTGTTGAGATATCTCAGTGTGGTTTGTTGTTTTTCTGTTGCTTATCTAATGATTTCAGTAGCTTCAGCACCAGACGTATTCTGCAGCTCCACAATCTCCACAGCCATCAGATCCACTGCCTAATGTCCCGGTCCTATTTCCTCCCATTTCAGGTTTATTGTGCTTGATTTGAATGTGTGTGGTGGTGGAGAGTGAAAGAAGATGGAGCCTTACAGGATCTGATTATTGGACCAAAATGATTAAGTTTGCTTTAATGAATGCTGTTAGGAAGTAGCCACCACAGAAAGAATGAGTCATAGTATTGATTGCCACCCCCTCCTTCACTTGCTTCCTCTCTACCTTCATCTCTCTCTCTCTGTCTTCCATATCCATCCATCCTTCCTTTTTTATTCTTTCATCTCACCCCCATGAAATTTTCATTTCATCTTTTCCCTTCTCAGCTTCTCCCACCCTCTCAGGACATGCTAGATTTATTTCTCCAAAGAAAAGGCAGATGGGATTCTAAGAGCGGTTGCATGCTGCCGGGCCGAGCATACCAATAACGGCACGACTTGTTCAGGTTCAGTGCTACAGTCTGGATGAGAGAGAGAGAGAGAGAGAGAGAGAGGGGAGGGTGGGAGATGGGTGGTGGGGGTCTTGTCACGAGATGCCACGTCATCGCAGTGTGTAAAATCTATTTTTAGCAGCGTAAACAGAGGGATTCCAGCCCACTGATTATGGCTTCACCGTCAGGACTGTGTGGTAGAAGGCTGCTGTATCGAGACCCGTCTGTCTGCCTCTGCTGTCACTCCCCTCCCCTGCCATCGTCTCGTCAGAACGAAACGCTGCACCACAAATAGACCGACAAGCTCACAGACTCTCTGCTGCTTTCTGTTGCTCACTTTGCTCACACATATGCACTCTCATATAATGCAGATAAACATTGTTGCCTGAGTCATGCGACCAGTGTAACATATACAGGGTGTCTAGCTGAAGCTACTTTGCAGCCAAACAGTTGATTTGATAAAACATAAATAGACAAAACTGTATATTCTAATCTAGTCCCTCATCAGGTAATAGTGTATATGATCATATGATCATTTTGAAGGACATTGATTTGTATTAGATTATACTGACATAATACTGGCATTTATTTTGTCAACCTCGTTTATGTACTGTGTATCAGTGGGTGGAGACTAATAACATAAGTTTGTCTCTGTGTGATGCGGCACATTTCACTGAATCCTTATCAAATTATTGTTAATTTTTCATGCAAATGAATTTTTTTCCAGATTTGGTTTTAAAATTCAAGCAAATATATCTTTAATGCTGATTTATTTGATTTGTTGTGGACTCTAAAATATATTTTTACACTTAACCACCACTTAACCATATCAGCTTTGAGTACTATATTTTGTAGAAAAGTAAAAAATATGCCACTAGTCTAATATTTTAGACTTGTATTGCAACTATTCCACTTTATGTGTTTTCTTTCAGGCTCCAGAAACTTATTTTTAGATTTAAAAAAAGATTTAAATGTAAAATAAATTCAGCGACACGTTTTTACTTTTTAAAAAAGAAAACAACCCTTAGGTCTGAATTGCATAAAATATATATAAGAAAACACTATCAAAGAAGCTGTTGTCTGCACAAGAGCTTCTCCTTTAGATATTTATGGTTCAGTTTTCTCATAATGCTTATGTACTTTTACTTAAGTACAGAACAAGCTCTACATAGACTCACATTATCGGGATTTACTGCCTCAGCCAGGTGTCCTGGCAAGAGTGCTTTAAATATAAAATAAAGCTGTCACATCCGCTCGGTTTGAGCACTTACTCTGATTAACAAACCCCAGGCTTTGTTCAGATCCAGCAAGGTGCGCTGTGTCATCATCAAATATTCAAACATACACACGTATTCAGTGGCATGGGTGAAGTAGAAGGCCTCGCTTACATGATACTTAGATTGTCACCGTTAGTTAAAAGTAATCTGTGTATCTGTTTCCTCAGAGATTAGATTTACAGAGTGTCAACGTGCATTGTTAATGGCTAGTCTGAAGCCTATGGTGAACAGACTGCGTGCAAAAAGCTGACCCATCCATCCACACCATTAGTCAAATGTAACAGTCACTTCACACAAAACCAGATCTTTTTAAACCACAAACTGGACTCTGGAGTCAGACTTGGGTCTGCTGTGGGTCTGCCACCTACCTAGTAACTCCTCTTCTCTAAATAGCTACAAAAACACACTCATGTTTGCAGTTTAGCTGTATAGGAATGTCACTTGAGCTAAACAGTGATCATGACTGGAAGGAGTTTTGAGTTTTGTGTGTGTCATACACTCAGTCAGACTTGATGAAGTAAAGTGAGTAATCGTAAGACATCTGTAGTCTTAATAGTTGCTTAATCTCTTGGACAAATTAAAGTGGGAGGATAAAGTCCTGATGTCTGGCTCCTGAGAGCATGCTCCATGTTATCCACACTGCAGAGGCAGAAGTCGGCCGTATGTTACCCAGACTTAGAGGCCTGGATTTGGGCCAAATGGTAATGGGATTGGGTCAAAGTGTGGAATTTCCCCTGCTTTATCTCTGTGACTTAAAATCTCCCACCCCAATCAATATCAGTGTCTCCCTCTGTTGTCCTTCTGTTTCCTGTGTATCTCTATCTCTCATTAACAAAAATCCCTCCCCCCTCTGTCCTCCCCCACTTCCACCTGCTCACCCTCTTGATCCTGTGTGTAAGTCTCACATTTACAACGTCAAGCATTTATCCGAGCTTCCTTTTATCATCCAGCCTTCTTGTGTCTTCATTCATGCCTTTGTTCTCGTTCAAAACATGGTGATGAATGGAAGAGAAATTACAGAATATGCTAATAGAGACTGGTTATAGTTGAAACAGGTGGCACAGTGGCTGGCTTGAGTTGTGTTGAGTTTGCATACTCCTGCATTGTTTGCATGTTTGGCTGCGTGATTTTCCTCCGGGTGCTCCAGTTTCCTCCCACAGTACACACTGGTCACCTTTGAGGGAGTTGAACTAAATTAAAATGGATATTAAAAACTACAAAAAC
This sequence comes from Helostoma temminkii, assembly GCA_900302695.1. Lineage (NCBI taxonomy): Eukaryota > Metazoa > Chordata > Actinopteri > Anabantiformes > Helostomatidae > Helostoma > Helostoma temminkii. The sequence goes on from OMLM01014538.1 coordinate 35,601, forward strand.
TAAAAATGGCAGGGACAAAGAGACATACTATGACTATTTGGCTTCTGACAGTTCAGTTTATTCATTTTGGGTCTTATAACCCCCTGGGAATGTAGCCAGGGGAGCAATCAGCACAGAAAGATAAAAATGACTTTCTTATTTGGGAATAAACACCAGTCGTCCATCGTGTCTGTGCTTGACTGTGGAGATATTCTTTACTTTCATCATGCTTTGTGCTTCGTTACAGAACATGAAAGTCAATTATTGTGTATTGTATGAGAAAGAACTCCAGTTAAAGCTGTCTCGGTCCTGTTTATCACTTCTCTAATTTAAAACCACGGCTCACTCAGGCTGATCCACTGATCTTAGGCCTCCTCAGGGAAATACGGAACCTGGGAAAACCGTTTCACTATAAATTGAATGAATTACACAAGATTTTAGAACTTGAAAGCCTCATCCCACTGGTGCATTTTACACTTTAATCTTCAATTTATTTAGTGAATCTCTGATGGGGCATATGCTTTTGTTTTGTGTGGCTGTTCTATTTTGATTTAAATGAGATTTCATTCCTAAAGAAAGGTTTTACTGTTACATTTGAAGGCCCGGCTTTATTCACATTAGACATAAAATATAACATATATAACATAAATAATTATATATTTATAATGAAAATCATAATCTTCGCAAGTGAGGATTTGTTGAAGGACTTTTTTGTTTTAATTTGATGTGTCTAATAAATTGGCAACTGAGTTTGTATACAAGACACTTGCCTTAACCTGTGTAGTTGCCCCTCAGTCAAAAAGCTCTAAAGGTGTTTTCTACTGTCTGGCACCAAGACTCCAGCAATATATCCTTTATTTCCTGTATGTTGGGCCTTCTAGAGATTAAACTGAGCACTAGGAAATTTGGAGGCATCACACTACCTCCACTGGCTTGACTTCTTCCCGTAGAGCACCTGCTGCCATCTCCTCCTCACTGATTGCTGTGGTCCAGTTCTGACGCACTTATGCCCATTGTATGTGCTTTTGGTGGTGGACAGGCTCTGCATGGGCACTCATGACCAATAACCTGCAATACACTGTGTTCTCTGACACCCGTGGACATCTTTCCAACCTCTTCGCACGTGTCATAGGTTTTGGGTGCTAGTCTTTCCTTTTGCTGACCACTGCATACTAGAAAGACCTGGCGCCCCTGCGATGCTCCAGTCATCTAGCCACCACAATTTGACAGTCGTCCAGGTCACTTAGCACTGTTGCATCACAGGTAGAAGGACCTGGGTTACTCCAGCATGGATATGAATCCATGAGTACATGCAGTTAGGTTAACTGGTGACTCTAAATTGCCTGTAGGTATTGGCTGTTTGTCTCTATGACTATGTTAACATACAGTAATCACGGTACTGGTTGGCATTCCACAGGGCAAACTGACTGAATTAAAGAACCAGTGAAAAACAACTTATTTCGACATCTACAGAGCACCTTGTGCTGATTTCAGTGTTAGTTGGTCAGGGCAGGCTTTATATAAAAATGAGCCACCATTGCACTCTGTGTTATTATTTCCCCCTTTCAACCAGCCACTCCTCTCAGCCCATAGTAGGTGGTGAGTGTCTGCAGCCTTTGTTATGCACATGTGCTCTTGTAAAAAGCAAATTGGAAACCCGGTTATGCGTATACCTATCACAGTAATCAGCGTTCTCTTGGAGGAATTTACAGTATCTGGGGAAATCAGGTTTTTTCAATCCCCCACCCTGATTACGGAATTCAGGGTACCCTTTACATGACAGTTAAGAAATCACTACTTGAGGAAGCCAGCTGTAACCCAGTTACTTAAGTGCATGTAAACACACTATTAGCCCCATGACAGACTGCGCACATGTACAGGGTGTACCCTGAATCTCACCCAATGACACCTGGAATTGGCTAAAGCACTCCCATGACCCTTAACAAGAAAAGCGGTTAGGATAATGCTGTTAATATATCCCACCGTTTGACAGGTGTCATTGTAATGAGGTAATCAATGCTATTCACTTTACTTGTTAGTGGTTTGGTGGTTGTGGCTAATTGTTGTACTACATATATACACACACCCTCTGTATGCACACAATATCAGTGTAATATGCAAGGTATTGATATTTAATGTTGCAGACATGTTCGACTTACTCCAATTAACTATTTTATAATTGAATTTCCTTTAATTAAATACTGCTTTAATTAAGCTTTAAATAAAACATGTCTACTGTTTTTAACATCAGGTATGAAATTAGAAAAAATCAGTTTTTTTTTCCTCATTCATCAAGCATTTGAACAGTTAAGACAAAGCTGCACAAAGTAACCACAGGCTCTGTTAATGATGTGAGTAATGGTGTGTGATTAGTTGAGTTCCCCTCCTTCCTCAGACAGTGATGCAGTGCCGTCATTTACCAGAACGCAGGAAAGCATCACTGCTAACCTCTGCTAGCATCCCTCTCTGCACCCGCCCTCACCCCTCAGCCTATAAATAGCAAAACGTCTGCCAACTGCTGCGTTCACTCTCATTTACTGCCCACGCCTTTTTTTATGTTGATGTGACAGTGTCACGTGACCACATTAGCTGTGGCTGAACACGTTTAGGATATGTCATGGAAAGAAGACTTGCAGCTAATGTCATCCACAGATATATTTTTCCCCTAATATTATTTACTTTATACACTTTACTTTATTGTTATTATTTTATTTACTTTATACAAGTGTGACTGAATGCATTAAATACATTTTCTAAGTCTGGATTGAGGAAGGAAATTGTTTTGAAACATCAGGACTTCTGCTTCATTTGTGATATTTAGTGTGACACATTTAAAAAAACACTCTTTCTTATAGGCTGATCCATATTTCCATGTGCATGCTTTGTTAAAAAAACATTAGAAGGACATCAGCAGCTCACTGAGACTCATTGAGGCTGTTTCTCTTTCTTAGGAGAGAGAGCGGAAAGCTTCAGTAGGAATGGACTGCAGGTCAGTGACACTATCTCATACTGCATCTGCAGTTTTTAAAGTTAAAGTACCAGAAATACATTCACTGAAGTCATAGTGGGTGCTGGAATCATAGTGGAGTGCAATATATTAAGAGAAGGTCATACTGTTTCGGCCGCCCTTTTTAAAATGAATGAAGGGACCAAAACATTAGAAAAACCTCTTAATGTAATCCACTTCAGTGCGACTCCAACACCCACCCTGACATCAATAATAAACATATAGTTGAATTATCACCTTTCTTACGGTTCTAATTTAAAAACTGAGAAATCATAACTTTGTAAATCTAGAATTCACAGCAGAGCTGCTGTACTGGATTACAGGGGATTTTAAACTTTAGTTACTTTTTAAGGTTCAGAAAACTACACAATGTTTTTGAAACACTGGTCTAATTCTGGCTTTTCTTAGTCTGGATTGAGGAAGGAAATAGTTTTGAAACACGACTTGTCCATTTGTGGTATTTATGGAAATGCTGTAACAGTAAAATTATGCATAAGCATGGTTACATTTTATATGTGAGGTCTGTGTGTGTTTTCAACATTTTTACCAAAAAGACATTTCCATTCTAAACTTCTCTTTTCTTTTTTAAAATTGGTGCAAAGTGACAGTGCAATCAGCAGACACAGACATAGGAAGAGACAAGAGAGAGGAAAGAGTAATGACTGTTGGTGGGCAGAGGTGGAAGACAAACTTAATACTCAAGTAATAGAACAAGTATTTGCCTTAAAAAGTACTAAAAGGCAAACATCTAAACTGCTCAGGTTTTGGTAAATTGAATTCATTAATGGATTCAACTTAAGTAAAGTAAAGTAAAGTAACCCTCCTTAAATTTGTACTCGCGTTCTCTAAATGCATAAATATATTTTGTGTCTTTACACTTCTGGTGGACCCCAGATAGGACAGGTTATCCAGTCAAATCAGACAAAAACCCTACATTTGTGTATCAGAAACTTGTTTTATCTTCTTTCCTCTATTTTAAGTTTTGAATTGTGCAAAACCAGATTCTTTTTTTTTTTCAATTTGGGGGAAAACATAGCACAAAATGGAAGCTGAGATTGTTATTGAACCATGTAATCTCACATAGCAGCCAACAAATACCGTCAGTAATGTCACAAGAGGCGATGTAACCTGCAACCTCTGTTTGCTATGAGCAGGATGAGTAACAGGAGTGTCTGGTGAGGAAAGATGTGTTTGACAAGATCACAAATTAACAGCCGTAATGACAGCAGATGCTCACATGTAGCAGGACTGTGGTGTTTAGAGAACAAGGGTTGATCCAGTTAGCGTGAGCTCTGCTGATGCTCAGATAAAGTGTGTGCTTGGGTGGAGCAGCCATAAACAAGTCATTTAATTCGAAGCATGTACATCCCTGCAGCTGGCGGATGAAACGAGAGGCTGAGAGCGAGCGGAGTGATGTGCCACGGGGCTGCACAAATCTCAAAGCTCGTTCTCATTCTGGGCTTCAATCCCAGCTCGTTGATATGACAGTAGATTTAATCCAAGTGTAAGTTTGCCTTCTGTGATCTGTCTTCTGGTTCATCCTCACAGCTGAAAGGCCTCGCAGACTCTTATGAAATGTCCTTTAAAATGAAACGACACCTTTAAAATCCCCTATAGAACATGTCTGGTTTAATAGGTGGGATATTTTTAATCTCAAACCCACTGAGATGCGTTGGCTGGATGTAATTAAAGAGACGTTTATAAAGTGTGGACATGTGAGTCATACAGTTTATCCTACCCTTGCAGCTCTCATTCAGTGCACATTAGGTCTCATTCATAGAAAAAGCTGCAGTTTATGTGTTAGGATTACATTTGAGTCACAGAGCTAAACATCTGAATTTCTGAGAATATAAAACAAATAATAACAAATAAACAAAACTAAGTCAGGGAGAAGACTTTCATAAGGTCCATGATAGGAAATGTTTCAGTTGTAGATGTGTAATGAGATATACAGAATTTTCTGAAGAGTACATCTGTCTTGAACAGTTTTTTGAGAATTTGCAGTATAGCGCTGTAGCATGACGGAGCACCTCCCCAGAAATGTTACCACGCAGCTAAACAGTGCAGGTTTGAGTTGTCTTTGATTTGTTCAAATTAGGGAAAAGAAGCTCAAATTTACACAAAGGTCATTCATCTTTACTCATCCAGATGGTTAGCAGTTTGCCGTTCATTTAAACAGGAAACTGTATCCTTTTTATGATACCTGAGAACATCAACAAAGAGCTTTTAATGTTTTCCTTTGCATATAGACTAATGCAAATTTGGTAATTTGAATTTATCCACTGATAGAAAAGTCATAAACATTAGATTCAGGTCATTTACTTTAAGTAAATGTTGTAGCCACAGAGGTATTTTTCAAGGTGTTTGATGTATTAATGTATTAGTTAAAAAGGGAAGACCTGTGTTCACACCATGCAGCTGGCTCATTCACATTCTGTGGACAATCCAGGTGAGACACACACACACAGCGTGAAAAGCAGGACGGTCACGACAGCTTGCAAATAGATACATAATCATCTTAGTAGGTGATGTTCTTCACATACTGAGTGATTCAGGCACAACGTCACTTTCAGTGCACCTCTAGTATCACATTTGAAAATAGTCAGATTAAAATTAAGGTGTCAAGGATTTGTGTTAACAGATGGTTTGTGTGAATCAGCATGTTGAATGTTTTTTATTCCTCTAGAGCAAATAATGAGGCTAGAGCTGCCAGTTACACTAAAATATCTCTGGCTGCAACTTTTGTTATGATTTACAGTGTATACAGTGCAGAATTATTTACTAGTATATCATTTGTAGAATGGATATCGTCTGGAGTTTGTATGAGACATTTGAAAATGTCATCTTTGACATTTTGTGGCATTTAATAGATGAAACAAGTGACGGAGAAAATAATCAGTAGATCAATCAGTGACTAGGAATGGACCCAAAAATTTGGATTGGTTTGGTTTTATATTCAGATTTGTCTTTTGCCTTTTTTAATGCAAATCAGCAAATTAGTAATAATTTAATCGTATAATAAAGACTATAGGGCACCCGGCCTATGGCTGATTGTGTGTTAAAGATTTGGTCTTCTGGATTTGGTTGTTTTTTGCGGCGCTTTTAAGTTTGGTTTTTTGTTTTTTTTAAGGATTTTGTTGTGTTTAGAGATTATGTTCTGCTTTCTGCATTTGCACAGCATTTTTATATTTGGTTGTGTTTGATTTATTTTGTCATATGTTATGTACTAATAGTTTTGTCATGGATGTTGTGTTGTCTGTTTTGATTTGATTTAGTTGTTTTAAAGGTTTTGTCGTGTTTATTAGATCTGCAGCACATTTTGGCACTTAGTATTTTTTTCTTTCTTTCTGGATTTGGTCACACTTTAAGTATTTTGTCATGGTGTGATGATTTTGTCATGTTTTCAGCATTAGCAGCACATTTCTTTATTTGGTTTTCTTTTTTTACATGAGGATGTGATCGAATCCATGAAGATGTTTTCTTAATTTGCTTGTGTTTAGTCTATTTGTGTGTTTTCTTAATTTGGTGTTCCACCATTCCACCATCGGGATATATAATAAAACTAGCAGTTAATGTTACATGCAGTTTTAACATTAATCTCTCCCACACTTGGATGACAATGAGACAATTATAAAACAAGTGGAGAGCTGATTGTGGCTCAGTGTTGGAGAATGATGTACATTAGGAAGGTAATCAATCTTGGGGGCTGCACCACTGACTCGCTGCATCACAACAAACCCCACCAATCAGGCTTCAGCCTCATGCTTCTCCATGGTAACAGAGCTTTCTCAGAGGAGGTGGAGACAGTGGTGGGGAACGGAGAAGAAGAGAGGTGGATGGGGGAGGTAGGGGAGGAGGTGTGGACAGAGAGAGAGAGAGAGAGAGAGAAAGAGGAGAATTGATACCCACTCTCATTTCACTGTGAGGATTTAAAAAAGAGCAGCTCCCCTCCTGATCGGAGACCGGTGTGAATCGGCTGAACGCAGACGGCTAAGGAAGGGGCAGGAGTGCAGGGATGGGGTGGAAGGATGCCTGGGCTGGGAGTCTCTGTGGGATCAGGATCTGCAGTGTTCCCTAATCCTCTGCTCAGTGATTCAGTTGGGGAGCTGCGATTTAGTGGCACCTTCTGCGAGGTAAACATCTGATTTTCTCTTTCTTGTGTTTAAAATACTGCCTTCAATCACTGGCTCGTAACATTCAGAGCTGATTCCTATTCCACTCCTGCTCAGATGAACTGTTATGAAAACACAGGTACATGGGATGACGGCAACATGGATGCCTGCCTGTTGGACTGTGGCTCACATCAGTCCAAGGCTGATGCAGATGCAGACGGAGACACGTGAGGTGGAGCATCTGCAGGTGGTTTCTGCTTGAGATGTGTAATTTCATGCGTGCAAATTATAATCGTGACAGAACTTGCGGGGTTTGTTTGTAGCATCAGCATGAGTGCATTGGTGATCAGATGTATTGATGCAGCAATGCTCCTGTTTTTGTACTTAAACTTGTGATTGTGTGAAGATTCATGGTTATGTTGGGTGGTTGTGATGCTCTACACGCTCAATTTGCTGAGTAGATTGTGATGGTTGGAAGAAGGGGTGAAAATCAATTATCATTGAATATTTTGTATAGAAAAAGACATAAAATTGCTTGTTTGTTTGTTAATTATTGTTATGAAGTGGTTTTGGCCACAGCTGCCGAACACCGCTGTGTGGGTGTTAAACTATTAAAATATACAGCGTTTTTAAATATAAAAATATAACGAAAAATAAGGAATCAAAATGGTTTTTATAAAAGCATAGATAGAAAATTACCAAGTGACTGAATATTAGGGCTGTTTTACGCTGCCCCTTCAAGACAGCTTCGCTGCGACCAAATTCACCGCCTCTCAGTGCTTTATGAATTGAGTGGACCCTCCCAAAAGCCGCCTCAATAAGTAGCATCAGAGGCGAGGCAAGTTTGTTCCACTGCCTGTGTGAAAGATCCGAGGAGCGTCAGGTGTTGGGGGAAGGTGTGTGAAAGTATGGAGTCATTTTATTGTGAGACCAGCTACTGTGACTGTTTCTCCAGCGAGACTGTCCCACAGACACAGAGGAGAAACAGCATTTGTGACATGAACACATGTACAGAGTATTATTATGTTTAACCAGGCCCCAGTCTGACTCCAAGTTTAACTTCATCCATTAATTCCTTCCTACTCCCGAGCTGCAGGTTAAAGCTATGCCGTTAGCGTTTCTCCTACAGCTTCTCATCACCCATTTATTTCCATAATCCTTTATGTTCATGTTGATATGTATCGACTGTGTTTGAGTTCAAATCATTTTATGTCTTAAATGTGAAAAAACTAGTGAAAACATATCATAGTTCATCGACCAGTAATGTTTTGGAAGCGATGTACATCCGTTGTGCATGTTACATATCACATTAAACGTCACTCCACTGATCCCGGTTCGCTGGTTAACGCACACTGGAGCGTCTTTACTGTGCCATTTTAAAGGAGCATGTAAATAATTCTCACCAATAAGCTTTTCATCTTAATACCAACCCTTAAACTACCCTTAGCGTCAGGTTCGGTTGGGATTAGAGCTTAAAGGTTTGTGTTCTGTCAGCCCATCCTCCTTCCCACACAGATTTGTCTCTCTATATACTGTGTCACCTGACTCAGTTTTTTTGCTACTGCCATAACAATATAATGTAATTATGGGTCGTAACAAAGTGTTCACACAGACACTGATCGATGGGGGTCGTTTTCTTTGAAGGGTGTATTTCATTCATTTTTCTTCAGATGCTGTGGTGAGTTTTAAATCCATGTTGTGATTATGAAAAGCAGGGGCCGATCCCTGTCAGGGGATCTTGTTAGTGCATATAGCTCCTGTGACTGCTGAGGAGTCAAATCACATGCATCCTGGTGAACCACAGTGTTATGTGTGCCAAAAGAGATGAAGCACTGACTTTTTGTTCTTAAAGATTACAATGTGACAGTTGCAGTGCAGACCGGATGGTTTAATGTACATGATTATGCTAATAAGGTGTCCTCATGATGATGAGCTAGTTGGCCAATAGTCTTCCGATATAGGAATTTCAAGTAGCTTTGATTTTCATGAATGAAACATAAACCTTGCATAGAAACAAACACTAACAGCAGAAAATAATGACTTATGAGCTTATGAGTAATCCAGTAAGATTCAGTAAGTTCATTTTATCGAAGTTTAGCAAAGCAGAAGAAAACCTAGGACTGCAAAGTGGTTAGAGCAAAATTATTTCTGAAAAGGCATCAGAGGAACTTGGGTACCACTTTCAGCAGGCCAATATGAGGTTGGAGTGATATTCCGAGTTGATTCAGTCCACACTGAAAGAGGTTCTCACCAAATTTTCAGCTTGCTTTACTTACTTCTTTCAGCTGGGGAAAGCTAATAAGACCCACTCCCCTATTTTCAGGGATGATCTACAACTTTTGTTTTTTATACTTGCAATGAACAGTTGGACCTGCAGAGGCACATGGGGTCCTGTTTTTGTCTGTGGGACACCAACAGGAGGTCGGACAGCAATGAGACCCAGCCTATAAAGCTCCCCGTGGAAATTTGTGTAAGCCTGCAGATTTTCAGGTGTGAGAGTTGTCCCATTGTGGAATCTATAAGCGACAATAGTGGTGCTATATTGACGCCACTCATAAAGAGTTTATAGCTACTTCTAACTGAAAATATATCTGTCTGATAAGACACTGGAGTCCATTTCTCTTCTTGTGCAGTGAGCCAATCAGATTGGTTTCTCTCACTGACAGGTCCACCACTGATGCATGATGAAGAATCTGATAAATAGCCACCACTGGGGGTCTAACTAGTGCCACTAGGTTGACAGCTTGGCGTGTCCTAGTGGCGTGTATTTTGCAGTTGTAATCCAGATCGCACGAAAGCATGAACTAATATCTTTACATCTTTGTAACGTAAACTGATCACCAAAGTAAGAGTGGAAAATATTTAACGTGTCCAAAATAAAAGCCTCCGTTTTAACTGAGACTACAGAATAAAAGAAATTGCAAAGGTGGAAAGTCTTTTTCTTGGGGTCTGGTGGAGCCGAAAGTCAGGAACAAGCTGCTCGCTGGCGGTGCTGTGTTTAACGGGCTGAAGCTGCTGTCTTCGGAGCCGGTTGTTTATGTGGAGCAATTTAGATATAAGCTTTCGGTCCAAAGTCAGTCTGCCGACACAGAGGACTTTAATAGAGGGCAGCCAGTACCTGACCATGAGACAACCAGCTGCATGGAGACAGTTTTCTGTTGATTTTGTCAGTGACTTTAACAATGTTTTACAGCAACATGGTGATCTGAGCTGCCCAGCAGTGATCACAGACAGACACAGATGGATTTCTATAGAAGCCATTTTTATTTTATTGCTTAAATGTTGTCACAAGTCCATTCAACTTCAACAGTTAAATGGATTACAGTGGATAGAAGTACACACCCCGGCAAGACAGAAAGCTGATTCCCTATGTGCTGTGATTTTGTAACTCTGTGGGAAACTGGCCATAAGCCCATGGGATCTTTGCTTAGGTTCGAGCTCAGCAGTGAATATTCCCAAAGTAATTAGAGAGAATAGAGCTATACTGCAGAGAAACGCAGAGAAAGAGATGAATATTGAGCATTACATCACATCTTCAAAACGTAATTGGAGTATGTTGTTGTCTGCCAAGTCAGCGCCAGCGTTTTCATATTCTAGTTTCAAGGCTAAGTGCTTGGTATATTAGGGAGCACTGAAATAAAACCTGTGGCCAGTGGACTTGGTGTACAAAAAGGAAAATGGATGTATTGTATATACTGCATTACACATGCACTTATGTGGGATACACAGTGGATCACTGGAAAATGTTGCCTTGAAGTGCAGTTTACTGACTTAATATGCTGCAGTCCACTGTGCTGATGGTAGGTGATACATTTTTTGACAGCTCAAGTGACAGTAACTTTGATTGATCAATATATTGTCTCATTTTTCCAGTAAAATGCGAATCTGAAATGTGAGGAACTATTTTCAAATTAGATTAACATTACATTTATTGAGTTGCTTGAATCTTTTTTTACATGACGAAAGTACAAAAGAAAAGATTTTCACTGTGTTTTCACTGATAAAGTTAAATGTATAGTGCTGTGAAAAAGTATTTGTATTAGTATTTTAGTATACTGTCCTTATTTTTAAATATTTTTTTTTTGCATATTTATCACACTTAAATGATTCGGATCTTTACACAGTTTTCACCTTCATGCTTTACATCCTGACCTCATCTGCTGCATCAGCTTTGCCAAACATGTATCGTCTAATCATGCACAGATGGACAGACCATGGAACACAACCTGTGCAACACACGCACACACACACACACACACACACACACACACACACACACACACACACACACACTTCCTAAGCTTAACCACCACAACTAAATAACTAAAAACCCACCCTTATCCCAACCCTAACCTAGTTCTACATTATTATGGATTTAATTTGCTATAATCACTTGAAACTTTGCTAATACTCAACTTGTATTTATTCACTTGATCGTGCACTATAATCAACATTTACACCGCATGCTTTCGTTGTTCAGTGTGAAGCAGGTTCGACCACATCTCCTTAGTAAAAAGGTAGAAAAAGTCATGTATTCGTTAGGGGAGGAAAAGTGGCTGGTACTCTAGATAATTAAGGTTATGTTCAGAGAAGCAGGATTTTAATGCAGCCTCTTACAGTAAAGGAGTGCAGGGGGCTGGGGGAAGTGGTCGGCAGGGGTGTGTTGTTTCATGTACTGGAGAGACAATGAAATATGATGCACCATGCCCAGCTAGAGTGACTCCAACTCATTAGATGCTAAAACTAATCCTGGCTGCAACTGTTTTAGTTGTGAAGATCTTGTGCTAAACGGCAGAAATATAGCGTTCAAGTCACAAAGTAATGGCCAAATGTCCTCATAATAACAGTGTCCAACTAAAATCCACACAACAAAACTAGTTTTCATTCGACATGTTATCTCTCTCTCGTGTTAAAACAGCATCAGATCAGACTTAATCCAAGATTAAGTAGCTATTGTCATGTGAGTCTCCTCTACTCGTCCGTGTCTGTGTGTTAGTGTGTGACTCTTGTTTATCTGGCAGCAGGTGGATGTACAGCTCAGCAGTCACACAAACCTCAACCTCTGTCACAGCTTTTTGTAGAAGTGGGTGTTGATGCTGGAAGAAAACATCAAATAGTTTTTTAGGGAGTGGGTGAGCTCTCATCCTTAACAGGGATTACGTCGTGGACAAAGAGGGTGGTCAGAGAAATACAATGTTGACCTAAGTTTTTACTTAGGTCAAAGTAGTATCACACTATACAAATACTCTGAAGGAATAGTACTATGTTTATGAAAGTAAGTCCTAAAAACATTATTTTCAGAGTTGCATAGTAAATTACAGTCCACTAATAACACAATAATTATACAATAATTATTTTTCAAGTGGAATTGCAACCAGTTACTGTGAAAAAGATTTTAAATATTTATATACTTAACTGATAAATTGGAAATTTTTAATTTACAAGCATTTTTTTGTGAAACACATTTGAAAAAAAATTTATGTGATGATTCATTAGTACTTTTGCTTTTTGTTTTTCCAGGAAATATTGTCTTAGTTGTGCAGAAATTAAAAAAATAAAAAAAAAAATTTAAAACTTGTTGCAGTTTTATTTGAAAATTTTACTAGGTAGCATAATTAGAGGTCTGTTATATACAGGTTTACCACCTCGATACTGTAGTGCAGATTGCAGCACAATCATTTTAAAAACAAAACCTGAATTGGTCCATTTGCCAGTACTTTTATAAATGAGGGTCACTTATTGGTTTATCGCCTGAATCTGCAGCTTTGTTTAGCTTCATGGAGCTTTAGATTGATTTGCATTTTATTGCGTGGTCTCTGGA
>OMLM01014538.1:58899-71231 GCA_900302695.1 Helostoma temminkii
GACAACGTACAGTGAAATCCAGGATCACAAAAACTTTTTGGTGAATCAAATCAGTTTCTTCCTCTCTATACTCCCTCCATCCTAACTTCTTTCTTCCTGGTTACAGAAAAAGAGCAGAGAGGAGAGTTGTGGCGAGGGCAGCGGGGTGGAGATACTAGAGAACAAGCCTTACGTGGATGGCCCCGGAGGCTCTGGTCAGTACACGCATAAGGTCTATCACATCGGCAAACATATTCCGTCCTGGTTCTGTGCCATCCTGCCTCAGGCTGCCCTTCGAGTGGAGGAGGAGTCCTGGAACGCCTACCCCTACACAAGAACCCGGTGAGACGGCCACGAAAAAACGAAAATATAAAAATATCTCACTAGGGTGAAAAAGAAGCACCCTCATTTTTATAACTTCTCACTATTTTAACTTTGCTAAAAACTGTGCTAAATTACATCCTCAATGACTTAATTAAATTAAAATAAAATTAGTGCATTTTGGCGTTCATAAGGGGTGTAAACAAACAAGATTAATTATGACATTCATTGTATTTCCTATCTTCATCTCTCCTTCAGAATTATTTATATTGAAGGGCATTACTGTTTATTTTCCATGTTATATCCAGAGATTTAAACACATTTAATCACATGGACCGGTTGGTGTTAGAGGGATCCTGTGCCAAAGTCTCTGTTTAAAGTTAATGTTAACATTTAAACAGAAATGTTAAATTATCACAACCAAAGAGACAAAAAGCATAAAACATAAATAAATAAATCATACAACCATCTGTATACAATTGAAAAATGGCCAAAAGTAGGTATGAGAACAAAAATAGACAGATAGATAAATATCCATATTATTCCCAGAGAGAATCTCAAAATACAAGATGCCCTCCTACATAATTTCCAGTCTGTAGATCCCTCATAAAGTTGTTTGGTTCTTTTACAGTATTGTCTTGGCCTAAGGGCTCAAAAAGTAACTTTTGGCTTTAGGTAGAAGGAGACTGGTCATGCTGCGGAAAAAAATTTCCTTAACACAGATAAGTAATGAATAAGTAATATAACTCAGTTGACATTATTTGAAATAGAAAGTCATAAAATGTTGTTAATAGTTTTTATAAATTGGCTCCTAGATTCATAAATTTGATGAATGAAATAACATTTACTTCATATTGCTAATGGAGCCATTTTCTTCTTTGGAACAATTTCAGCTGAATAATCACAAGTTAATTTACTGCAGCTACCCCTGCCAACTTTTGACAACGTATGTGCTTCTGAGAAAGTCCAGATATTTTCTCACATCAGCAGGATTTTATGTATTTGGCATCAGGTTAGTACAAGATGGTGCTAGTGATGCTATTGCTCTTAGATTTTGGACATTCATGTGTAAGTTCTGCAGCTGCTGCAGGTGTTTTTAGCATTATGATCCTGGAAGAAGTGCAAAACACATTAGTCAAGTACATGTGCCAACTTTTTTTGAATGTGTTGCAGGCATCAAACCCAAACCCTAAGTTTGTTTATATTTACAAAATTTGTTCAGTGAAAATACAGAAAATCTTTTCTTTGTATTTTTGTTCAAGTGAATTAAAAAAGTCACAGATTTTAGCGTTTTAGAAAAAGTCCCATTTTCTCTGGAAATGGGAGGTTGTTCAAGGTTGTTGTCAAATGATTTACATGAGACACTATTAACAGCCAAAGTGATGACGGACAGGGCTTTAGGGACATACACTTCTCCTCTTAAATAACTTTTCTTTTTTGTTTCTCAGCTACACTTGTCCCTTTGTAGAAAAATTCTCTATAGACATTGAGACATATTATAAACCAGATACTGGAAATCAAGTGGATGTCTTCAATCTGTCTTCTGCAGAAAAGAGACAGAGGAGTGTAGGTAAGTGTATCATCATCTACACACTTTCTGCTACACTCCCAGACTTAAATTGTTTATTGGCAATCTACTGTCTGGTTAGCCTCTCCCCAGTAAAAGGATCAGACATCAAATGCACACAGTGAAAACACAGACAGTAAGATGCAGGCTAAAGATCTTTTGTTACATCTAATATTAATAATCACTTGCGTGCAGTATTAATGTGCAGTCTGTTCCAGACACATTCCAGCAGACACATACTCAAACTCAAACATGTGGAAGTTGTGTCCTGCTCAGATCTGCATCAGTTTAGCATTTAATCATTTTGTACTCCTTGCAGACCCCATAGACATTGTAAAGGATTATATCGCTCCCCATGAGTACCTGGCAGAAGAGGACCCAAAGCTATATCAGTCAGTCAAGACCAAAAGGGGTCCACTGTCAGAGGACTGGATAGAGGAAATTAACCAGAGTCCTGGCCAGACCCCTGTCATGTGTGCCTACAAGCTCTGTAAAGTGGAGTTCAGATACTGGGGCATGCAATCCAAGATCGAACGCTTCATACACGATGTGGGTAGGTACAGTATGATAGAAGCTGTGTGTGTTTTCCAGACTGTGCTTTGAGTCTATGTGTGTGTGTGTGTGTGTGTGTGTGTGTGTGTGTGTGTGTGTGTGTGTGTGTGTGTGTTTTCTCTCTTTGGTATAAATCTGCACTAAAGCAGTTTCTCCCATTTAGCTCCCTCTTCATCTTTGGATCAAGTCTTACAGTTAAAAAGACATAAGCATGAGCTGTAACCTTGAAAACTTAGTGTAGGTTCAATCCAGAAAAAGTGAATAACTGAAAATGTTGAACTTGAACATAGAATGTGAAAAGTAAGAACTAATACTAATAAGTTGAGATGTCCTGAACTGATCCTACACTGCAAATGTGACATTGCAAATCTAACACTCTAGAGTTAAAATGAACATTCAGCCAGTGTTTATATGGGAACCACTAGAAAAATGTTAAATAAACACTTTTGAGTGTTAAGAGTTATTTCAGGGTTGCCTTTAACTCTTACAGTGTATAATTATAACACCACAACAAATGACAAATGCACTAAATGTTTATTTGTTGTTTTATTTGACTAAGTAAAGTCAGAGATTGACAGTTTTGCCTTATTAAGCCGTCACCCACCAAGACTTTAAAAGAAATATTGACCAAGTTCAGTTGCACACATTGCTACTTCCACTACATGACACTTGGATTCTGGTGCGATAGCATTGATACCGGCTAAAATAAACCTGATCAAAATCTGATCGTTTGTCAGCATGTATTTTCTCAGGCTGCCGGTGTAGCCGCACTGCTTTCTCACATGTCCTACAAGACATGGATGCACTAAACAAAACATTCAGCTTTTTAGCCAATGGTGACTGTGTGCTGGCTAAAATGATTGTAGCAGACTGTAGCAAATAATACTGGTCAAAATGTATGTCAAAATACATCACAAGCCTTAATACATAAACATCACTAGTGTTGCATATGGTAAAGACTGGTGTAGTTTTACCCATTTTATGTCCTGACACGCAGTTAATCCATAATAATATATTGTAATTTATTCTGAAAATGTTGAAGTGATAACCTTGTGCCTGCATTTATACATTTGTGTGGTCTATTAAAATAACAATAAGCCTTATCTTTATAATAATTAACAACTAGTTCATTAAAAACTTGTGACATGGAGCAGAGACAGACGGCAGAAGGATACTGAAAAAGAAATGAACACAGTGCATCTGAGGGAAAGTCAGAGAACGGGTAAAGCTGATAAACTGGTTAAAATACCTGGTTTGTGACTGAGGAGCAGAGATAAGTGCCTGGCTCCTTGAATGAGATGACTGGATTAATTTCCTGCCAGTGTTTGGCTGTTTCCCTTTCACCTCTGCAACACAACCGTCTGTATACACGCCTGCAGTTCAGTCCCTCTGTTCATTTACCTTCAGGCTAATGAAGCAGCAGCTGCTCTGTCTTCCTTCTCATTTTCTCACTCTTGTTGCATCTACTGCCACGTCAACCCGCATGTTTTCGTGTAGCTATTTGTATGCTAACATAACCTGCAGGTTATGTTGAAATATTGACTCCATCTTAATCTGCATCGAGTCTTATCTATTCAGCTATTTCCACTTTCATGCTTAATTTCATAATGTGTTTTCATTTGTTATTAACATAATAGCTTTCTCTGTTTGCTAATTTTGTCTTTCATTGCCAGGTTTAGGGTTTTATAACCAGCTGTTGCTAGTTAATCAAGTGGAAAGCATCGATTAAAAGTAAATATTCTCAGACAGAGAATTGCCTTTTAGTCTTGTTTACACAATCCAGATCATCACACATTATGACTAGTTTATGTGCATTGTTTTATGTTGTATTGCTTCAGATTTATATAGCCTTTTTTCAACAAGTACTGTCACTAAAATCTAAAGAGACCTGATTTAAAGAATATTTTGATTACCTCTGTTTGTTACGCTTTAAAAAGATTCTAAGGACCAGTGGTGGAAGAACTATACAAAGCCTTTATGTAACTTTAAACAGTAGCACCTTATTGAATGAATACTATTTTCTTAAAACTAAAATATAACTAAATAAAAAAAAAATAATAATAAAAAAAAAATTTTTTTAATTAAAATTTTTGACCATGGGAGCGGCAGTAGCATAATTGGTAGTGAGGTTGCCCCTTGACTCAAGAGTTAGCAGCTACTGCCATATGCCTCCCTGGACAAGACACTAAAAGGCATCTGAGGGTAAACCTGTGTCAAATCGATGTGCCGACCGTGCTCCACTGTGGCAACTCCGACTACAGGATAAGCTGAAAGAAAAAAAATACGTT
This sequence comes from Helostoma temminkii, assembly GCA_900302695.1. Lineage (NCBI taxonomy): Eukaryota > Metazoa > Chordata > Actinopteri > Anabantiformes > Helostomatidae > Helostoma > Helostoma temminkii. Next base: position 63,607 of record OMLM01014538.1, read on the forward strand.
TTTAATTTTTGATCATCAAATCAAAAATACTTTTGTGCTTCTGGGAGATTTCAGCTTCTAAATTTTTAATACATTTGCAAAATTTCTTCTTCTTTCTTTCTTTGTCTTTATGGGTAGACTGACAAAAATGGACCTGGGATTTTAAGTTACATGGCAGATCAGGTAGTTTTGTTATTTGAAAACATTGCTTGAACAAAGCACAGTGTTCTTGAAGCAATTATTTTTTTTAGTGACAAAAACTGAACTTTATTTATGTATGTTGTATTTTTTGATTAAATGCAAATCTGCTGTCGCATTACTGTACTGTATCTCAGGTTTCTATCATCATTCTCTTTAGTTGATTTATATCAAAAAGGTCATTCCTCATTTAAAATGAACTGACATGAGTAAATTCTTGGTGATGTTCTTCCAGGCCTTCGTAAAGTGATGGTCCGAGCCCACCGGCAGGCGTGGTGCTGGCAGGACGAGTGGTACGGCTTGACCATAGAGGACATCAGGCAGCTGGAGCTGGAGACCCAGCTGGCTTTAGCTAAGAAGATGGCCCAGTTCAGCCTCAACGAGGAGGGGGGAATGGAGACCAATGGCTCCTCCGTCAGCCAGGACCAAGAGCAGGGAACCGAGACTGTGGGATCGGCTGCAGAGGCAGCAGGAGGAGGAGGGAAGCTGGGAGATTCACTGGAGACACGAGGGGAGCTCACCAAGCAGTGGTCTACATCCTCGAAATCCTCCAACAGGTCGTCTAAGAGAGGAGGTGAGGGTCACGTATTTACTTTCTCAGATTCTATTTTATCCTCTTGTTTGGTGAGTTTTACTTGTAGCAGTTAAAATTAGATTCCTCATAAGATATACATGTATTCTTCAAACAGAGAGTCTAGACTAGACTAGACTAGAATCTTTGTACCATGTCCTTGGACATCTCAGATTCTAAACTGTCATTTAAGAATGAACATACAGTACAATATATATAATGAATAATTTCCCCAGAGGTTCTACCAAACATGTTAACACTTTCACTGGACAAGAAGATGTGGGAATAATTAGCACTCACAAGCTGTATGAAGTTGTTTACTCTTAATGTAAGATGTAATGAAAAACAAATTAAAGTCTTTAAGTCAAACTCCCTCAGTTTCTGAGAATGTGGAGTTTTGTATTGTGTTCAAATTTTACATGTTCATTACCTTTTATCTTCTATGCATATATGGATATGTAAACACAATCAGCTTCACTATCATCTACCTTTAATCCAACTAATAGCTCATCTGGAGATGTCTGATTACCTCCTGTGTTTTATTTGTTTACAGGTAGCCCTTCTCATCAGAGCATCTCAGAGTGGAGGATGCAGAGCATCGCCCGAGACTCAGAAGACAGTACGGATGATGAATTTTTTGATGCACATGGTAAATTAATCAGTTTCTACATAATATATAATACATTTCCAACATATTGTAGTTGTAGTTTCAAGTAAATATAGTAGTAGTATGCAGTGTAAACTCTGTATTTCTCATTTCCAAGATCCCGTCATAACAATGATCATCATTTTTTTGGATTGGGCCTGTTTTTATCAAGTGTAAAGTTAAAACTTGAAATAAAAATTTTGGATTTAGCAAATAAGGACGGAAGTGACTTTAACATTTAAGAACAAAAACTTAATAACATATTTTCATTGTCAGTATGTTAAATGTCAAATAAATTAAATTGATAAAAACTTTCTGTTTTTCTTGCAGAGGATTTTTCTGATAATGAGGAGATGTTTCCTAAAGAGATAACCAAGTGGAGCTCCAATGATCTGATGGACAAAATAGAAACAATAGAGGTGGATGAAGCACAGGGTTGGTGTGCTTCTGTTTATATACTGTACATTTATGTTTACGTCCTAGATTGTACTCTGCTCTGAAGTGACCAGTTTTTTGTATTTGCAGAAACATTGTACCAGGAATCGGTTGTGGAGTATGCTGCGATCAGTAATGAGGGGGGGCAGATGGAGGTAGAGCTTATCTGTTTTCTAATCATTTTCTCAATTCACCTACTCTCAATAACACCTCTGAATAAAAAGCTTGTAGATAATACTTTCCCTCTCCACCAGGCGTCACCTGGGTTTTATTTCATTTGATGTCAGTGTCTACTGCAGCACAAACTTAGATCGAGGTTTCACTGGCAGCTTTTGGTTATTGTGATGTGTATTGCAATTGAGAGAAAGTAATACAAAGACCATAGGTAAATATGTTGTTGCAGGAGTTATATAAAACTAAATTAATATAACTAATAGCTAAAAGTAGTAGTAAGCAACAATTGATGCTGCAACTGTTTCAACTGAAACAGTTAAGTTTTGAGTTTTAAAACGTGACAGTTACAACAACGCAGTGACAAACAGTTGAAATCGTTATCTAACATGAACAAATGTTGAAATAGCTAAAGTCAAAGTGAGAAATAGTTGAAAAGTCATAAAATTGTTTAAATTTGCAGTTTAGCTAAAAGCAACAGTTGTAATTGTTTGCTAAAAGTAACAAACTGTAACATACTTAAAAGTAACAAACATCAGTCAAATCCTCTGTCCCCATCCTGACTGTGATGTACTATACTAATGGTAAATTTCTACCATTTCCTGACAATTCCCATCCCATCAATGTGTCTGCCTGGCTGTTACTGACGAACTGCTTTTTGTGTTGACGTGCTCCTTTATTTTAACCTTCTTTCCCATTTCTCCTCCTTTCTTTCCTCTGCATTCTGCTCTCGTACCCGCAGGACTGTTCGTCTCAGCAGTGTCTCCAGCCATCCAAAATTCACGTCCTCATTCTGGTCCTGCACGGAGGAAACATCCTGGACACTGGCTCTGGTACAGTAGCAACCAAATCATCATGAATATCATGAAATCCATACTTCAAATATGCTTAAATGAATACTTATTTTGATTCTGTAAGTTTTGAAATCATAAGAATCAGAAACTTTAGATATTACTGTAAATGTAAGCAATTTTTTTTAAATTCACTTCATTTACTTAATCAGTTCGTTGTTTTTTATGAAAAAATGGAAAAATATCCTCCATCCCTCAAGAAAACATTAAATAGCTATTTGTGTGTGTTAAGAGTCTAACCCCACAAACATATTCAATTTAAACCACAACATATTTGGTTTTCTTGGATTTCTTGATATATTTCTTGAAAGGTTTTGTCAAACATAATTTATGTGCAACAACTAATAAATTCATTAGTTGTTTACAAAGTAATCAGGATGACTTTAAAATGTAAATATGAGCACTTGCAAAAAGGATAGAAAGAACTTTGTTTTATTTAAAAGGTAATTTTACCTATTATCACCACGTGACAAAGAATAATTGCTTTGTTTGGGGGGGATCAAGATCAAGGTTTGGAAAAACTGTTCTAGATCAGACTCTTGTTTGACTGCAGGTGAACAGAACTGCAAACAGGCAGATGTAAACACGCTGAATGGGGCTTTTGAGAATGTGATGAGGGTCCATTACCCCACAGCTCTGGGCCGCATCGTCATCCGGATGGTTCCCTGTCCCGCTGTGTGTGTCGACGCATTCTCTCTTGTCTCCAAGTGAGAGTTACTCTTGAGTATTCAGCTGTCATTAATCTGCCGTACTGTCTGCTCAACCTGCTGTGCAGACGTTAAACACAGGTACACGCTCACAGGCACAGAGATAACAACGTGTCCTCTCTGCTCCGCAGTCTAAGCCCCTACAGCTACGACGAGGGCTGCCTGTCTAGCAGTCAGGACCACATCCCGCTGGCTGCTCTGCCGCTTTTGGCTACGTCTGCGCCACAGTATCAAGATGCCGTGGCAACTGTCATTTTACGAGCCAATCAGGTGTATAGTGACTTCATCAAGTCTTTAGAGGGAGCATCTTTTAATGGCCAGGTCAGTGTGATTTCTGAAGCTGTACTGATTATTATTTGGTTAGCTTGAAGGTGCATATGTCCACATATTCCAGTCAATCATCCTCAGTGTGTTTGTCGTACATGTACATGAGGATGAAGCTGGTTTATGTTTGTGGGTGCTGATGTTTTTGTGCTTTGCTATCCGATGCAGGTGTGTGTTATCGGGGACTGTGTTGGGGGAATCCTGGGATTTGATGCTCTGTGCAGCAGCTCAGTGACTGTGTCAGAAAGCCAAAACAGCAGCAGACGGGGCAGCGCCATCAGCGTTCAGGTGCCAGTCTCAACGCTTCACACTTGTAACCCACAGTTCATGTGTTCATGGTAATAAAGTAATATGCTTCTATAAGGATTTTCTTAAGAATAAGAATAGCTGAAGCTGAAGGTGTCTGCTGACATTTAACTCCAGTGCATTTTTAGTATGAGAGTTACAGGGTGGGAAAAAACATCCTTTGATACACTGTCAGCAGGACAACCTGCAGGCAACAAAACATATTACATAAAAATTACAATGACAATGTAATTAGGCAAAGAAGAGCTGCATGTATCACATTGATTAAAAGTTAAGGGGGTCCTTCGTCATCTCTCGCAGTAGAAACCCTGCATACTAATAGTGGCTCGACTGCGCCTGCACATTTGATACAAAACCTTATATTATTTGTTGTAAGGGGAACGACTACATTAATAAAGTAACAAGTCTTTATACAACCCCAATTCTGAAAGTGTAGGGTATTTGCTTCCTGATTTATTTATTTCCTATACATTTGTTTGCATATCTGTCTAAATAATTCAGATCATCTAACTAATTATGATATTACACAGAATATGTGATTATTTCATTTCATTTTGTATTTTTCTGGGTTATCATTGTGCAATATCAATATTTGTTTGAATCATTGAAGTGAGACAAATATTATGCAAAGTTAAACATCAGGAAAGATTCAAATGCTTTTCCACAGCACTGTATACATTTTTTAAGCTGAGAAAGAGAAAAAAAAGGGGAATTTTGAAAATGATGGCAGCAACACATCTCAGAAAAAGTTGGAAAAGTAAAACGAAACAGATAAATTAAATAAGAACCACACCCAACTGAACTATAAACCAAATTATGAAGGGACAGTGAAAAATAACGGGATTATAAATGACAGGGAGATCAATGTGTGTGTAAACTTGAATGGCAATCCATCCAGTAGGTGCTGAGACTTTATTTCAAATCCTGTTCATCTGTGTTTCAAATCTGACAGTGTTCTTGTTTTTGTTGTACATCTTCGTCCCTCAGGACACAGACCTTCTGTCTCCAGGTATTGTCATAAATAGCGTCTCTCCTTCCTCTCCGTCCCTCGAAAGAAGTCGGCATCTCAGCCGCAGCAACATCGACATTCCTCGCTGCTCGGGGCCCGACGACCCAAAGAAACAGCTTCCGCGAAAGCGCAGTGACTCGTCCACTTACGAGCTGGACACCATCAAACATCACCAGGCCTTTCTGTCAAGGTGAAACAGACACATTTGTTTAGTCTTTTGGTGAAAATGTATGTTGGTTTTAGTCCTTTTTTTTTTTTTCATTTTGCTTTGCACAAAAATTCTTGTCATGGATTTGAATATTAATATTATCTCTTTAGACAGACAGAGGTGGCAGAGGTACACAACCTCAGTTCATAGGTGCTTGCCTAAAAACTACTCCACCACAAGTAGATGTACCACTTTAAATTATTTTTCCCGAGTAGTGAAGCACTAAATAGATTCTCAATGATCCACATATAAAACAAAAGTACAAGTATTACAGCAAGAAAACAATGTAGTTTAGACACATTGTTGATACTGTAAATGTACAAGTGCAGTCGAGATAAATAGACAAACATCCAAAGGTGAATAATATGGCATTATTTTTTTGTTTTTTTGTGTGGAACAAAAACATCACAGCTTCTAAAGACTGAATCAACCTTTTCCAACATTACTTACTTGATTCTGTACCTCCTTTCTCTCTCGCTCGCTTTTTCTTTAGATTTTTTCTTAGATTACTGTTAATTAATAACATTCTTAAATCGAAAAGATTAAACCAGCTGTGCTTATTTGACTTGCTGAGACCTGGCTCCATCACAGTGCTTACGTGGTCCTGGTCTGGCAGCTGCGATCTGTTTTGGACCATCATTCTTTGCTTAGTGAAAGTGGGTCATGTGTTGTAATGTAACCAGACGTAATCAGCTAAGTGGGTTAGTTTTTATTTCATTTCAGTCTTGTTTTTGTCAAGAAAACAGGTTATCAACAAGTGTTTTTCATCATACTGTAGTTTTTATTTAACACAATTTTCACTGATTGTTGTTTTATCTGTGCAGTCTTCACTCCAGCGTGCTCCACAGGGAGCCCGGATCACGGCGCTCGAGCAATAGCACCATGCTGGAGGGAGGCTCCTTGGGAAAGTTTGACTTTGAGGTGACTGATTTCTTCCTCTTCGGTTCTCCTCTGGGGTTGGTGCTTGCACTGAGGAAGACTGTGGTGCCCTCGTTAGATGGTGAGGACATTTTTTTCCCTGTTTCTGTAGCTTCCTTTAAGATTGCTTTTGATTCAATATGAAAATTGTTCAATTAGGTAAATACTTTAAAGTTTAAAAAAACATTTTTTTCTGATAATTTCCCTTATGCCAGATGAGCAGGAAGTAGTTATTTGTAGTGTCAGATGATTCTTCCTGTGTGGGATACATGTCTACAGCAGCTGAAAAGCTCTCAACAAAACTAGCTGAAAGGTAGAAAACAACAGAAAAATTTTGTGAAGTAATTAATTTAACTTAATTTAACTTTTAGTTTAACTATTTAGATTTGTACTATTAAATTCTTAGATTACAGACCTTAAAGGAATTGTGTAACAGTTTTCACTCGGCCTTTCTCGGCCTTCATGTGTCTATTCTGTGGTTGTTTTTGAAACGTCTTGTTTCTCTAGAATCATTTTATATCTCTTTGTGATCTTTTTCCATCCTTTAAACGAGCTCTCTGACTTTCTAACAAGAAATATTAACTCATTTTATATAGAAGTCCTAGTCCAAGGCCCTCCTTGTCTCTTGGGTCTCATAAGCCTTTTGACAGTCCATCCATGTGTATACACATAAATGTTGCACGTTCTGGCTGTGCATATTAAAATGCATAATGTTCAGTTATCACAATTCACAAATTCTGTGTCTGCTCTTTTTGGTGCTCCAGTGTCAGCTCTACGTCCAGCCTGTCAGCAGGTCTACAACCTGTTTCATCCAGCCGATCCATCGGCCTCTCGCCTCGAGCCTCTTCTGGACAAAAGGTTCCACCTGCTGCCTCCCTTTAGTGTTCCCCGCTACCAGCGCTTTCCTCTGGGTGATGGACATTCAGCTCTCCTGGGTGAGTGCACACACTCACATATCATGAGGCATTTCATTGCAGTGCTACTATTTCTGCATCACATGTGGGTGAGGCTTTGCTGTTCATGAGTCATCCAGGCCGGTATCTTTTGTCTCTTTCATCTGTCTTCCTAGTTGATACCGTGCAGAGTAACCCTCAGCTTCTGCTGGAGTCTGGTGCTGCAGTGTCCCACCGCAGCCAGGAAAACACTGTCAGTGAGACCTCCATTCCTGTGCCCGTCCTCAACATGCAGACATCACAGCTCCACACAGACAGTGTGTATTTCTTAGCTTTGCCTCCTGGTCACAGTCTGTCAGCATTTTCTTTCTTTAACTGTTTTATTTAACTGTCTTGACAAAAAAAAAAA
>OMLM01014538.1:71251-86583 GCA_900302695.1 Helostoma temminkii
TAGTTTTAATTTCTATTAGTTATGGTAAAACTGTAGAAAAGTGAAGAAATTGTTGAACAATTTGGTTTGTCCAAACTTGCCAAATATACAGTCTTGTGTGAAAGTTAGTTAATTCTATATTTTTTTAAAATCCTCTGATTGTAGTAGGTCTTATAATTATGACCAACATTTTTAACAAAAATGAAACCAAACAAAGTCATCCCTTACTGCTTTCATAGGATTTAAGAGAATAAGTTGCAGCCAATGCTGCGAATCATCAGCCATTGATTGACTAATTAACATTCAGGTGTGTGAACACAAAGACAAGAGACATAAGCAAAGGCTTTCCAGACACAATTGTTAGTGCGCATTAATCTGGAAAGGCTATAAAACCATTTCCAAACAATTCAGAGTCTAACGTTTTACAGTGAGTGAGAGAAATTATTCTCAAGTGGAAAGCATTTAATTGACAATATTCCCAGGAGTGGATGTCCCATGCAATGCTCAGAGAAATAAAAAAACATTGAGTGGTACATCTCAGACCTCACCCCCGAGCGTGTCAAATGTTAAAGTCTGGAAAGTTTGGAAGAAGGCTGAACAAGTACAGGTTGTTTGGACGGGTTGCCAACTTGCCAGGAGACTTCTGTTTAAAACACAGAAACACAACTGAGGTTCACAAAACTGCGTCTGAAGAAGCCACAAGATTTCTGGAACAATGTGCTATGGACAGATGAGACCAAAGTGGAGTTGTTTGGCCTTAATGCCCAGTGTCATATTTGGCGAAAACCAATTACAGCATATAGCAGTAACCCCTCATACTGTATCCACTGTCAAGCTCAGTGGTGGAAGGGTGATGATTTGGGCTTTGGGTGGGATGATGAGCCAATGAACGTCACTACATCTGCATCAGAATGACTGAGAAATAAAACAATGAAGGTTTTAAAATGACCTAGTAGAAATATTAGTTATTGCAGGTTATATTCTTCTTAATATTTCTGCCATATTTGCAGTGAATTATTTGATTGTTTTCTGTCCCTACAGCGGATTCTCTTCACTCACATAGTCTTGTTGATGGCCTAAACCCCTCGTCTACATCACCAGGGGTTCCTCATCTTCGCTGCAACCGCAGGGCCAGCGAGGCCAGCATAGCCAGCCAGGTGTCAGGCTTAGCCGACTCTTACACCGCCTCCAACATCGCCACAAGTAAGTTAACCTCTAACCTCCTGTGTGTGACCCATTGCCAAGCTGACGATCCGTATGCTCACGTTCTCATTTCCTCCTTTCAAACATCCCCTCAGCACACAGAGTCAGCCAGAGTAAAAGGCCCAGACTGCTGTACCAGCTGGTTCTGCCCTACAGTAAATTTGCTTCCCAGAACTCGTCACCTCGGTTGCGCAAAAAAAGCCGTCAGGTTTTCCCGAGACCTGACGTTGTGGAGTCTGAGCAGAGCTCAGACGTTAGGTCTGACATGACCCCTGAGCTCGCCAGTGTCACCTCTGACATCACTGACATCAGCTCGATCCCCCGATCATTTGGGGTGCTGAAGAAGATAGAGCAAGGTACCCTGGTAGCTGTAGTAAAAGGACATGAGGAAAGGATACTAGAATCCATCCTCTTTCCCCCTGAAAATTTTCCTTCAGTCTTTGTCATCTTCCTTTTTAGATAGTCCTTCTCTGTAGTCATGTTTCCAAGAATTACAAGACCTGTAATCCTTCAGTTCAGTTTCACGAGAGCCACATTTGAGCTTTACTTTCCCAAACAACAAAGACAAGCTTCTCACAGACTCTGAACTGTTCTTTTTCTTACGTTTCTTTACTGTTTGTTTTGAGTCATACAGTAGCGTTGGGTGCAGTGCCTTCTAGTGAAACCCTTGACTGTGTGCTACTGTATCTTTTAACTTGTGATCATCCTGAACTGTTTGTCTGCAGTGGAAACCAGCAAATGACAAAACCAGATGCTTCCTAAACTCAGTGTCTCTCTTTTTTCCACCTTTTTTCTCATTCCTTTCCTGTTGTAGTTGCTTCTAGGTGGTGGGGCAGTAAAAGGATCGACTACGCCCTGTACTGTCCTGATGCTCTGACAGCGTTTCCAACAGTGGCTCTACCTCATCTCTTCCATGCCTCCTACTGGGAATCTACAGATGTCGTCTCTTTCCTGCTCAGACAGGTGCACAGACCCTTAATATCAATGTGATATGTGTTGACTTTTGCAACTGCACATACTTAAGTTGTTAAAGTTATTAAAGGACCATATTAAATCCATTTTTGTTATACACACTGAGCCTGAATAAAGAATTCAACAGAGGTCTGCGAGAGTATCACTGGAAACTGGTGATGTCTATGAATCACAGATTTCAAGCAGCCATTAAAGGATATTTAACCAAGTACATGAGTACATTACATAAAGTTGCTGTGTCCCAAGCATCAAGTGGTGGAACTACTTAATATGTGTAACATATTAGCCATTCCAGCTAAGTGCAAAGGACTATACAGTAACAGCATTGAGTCATGGTTTATATATAATTTAGTTTTACTGTGTGAATCTAGTTTTACTGACAAAAATTGCAAAAACAAGCTTTTTATGTCAAAGTGAAAACTAATAATATGAATAATAATATAAAATCTAAAATAAAATTTAACAAGTGACTCGGCTAAATCAGCACTGGTGCTACCACCTAGTTTAATGGTTTACATCATGCAATTTTTTTAATGGAAATGTGCCCCTGTGACTGTCATTTAGTGTCTCTAATTCTCTCCTCTCAATTGTTATTATTATTGTTGTTGTTGTTGTGAGCATATTAAAGTGCAGACATTAGCATTTAGCTCAAAGTGCAGTCTTACAGAACTATTAGCCACATTTTATAGCCACATCCTTGCCATTATCTCAGCTTTATGAGGCTGTCGCCTGAAATGGTTTTCAACAATCTTGAAGAAGTTCCCAGAGGTATTGAGTACTTGTTGCATGCTTTTCCTTTACTCTCCAGTTCAACTCATCCTAAGCCATCTCAGTTGGATTTAGATTGGGGATTATAGAAGATGGGTCATCTGAAACAGCACTCCATCACCCTCCAAATAGCAAATAGCTCTTACATAACCTAGAGGTGTGTTTGGGGTCATTGTCCTGTTGGAAAATAAAAAATTGTCCCACTAAGTGCAAACCATATGGGATGATATGTTGCTGTAAAATGCTGTGGTAGCCTGCTGGTTAAAAGTGCCCAGAATTTTGACTAAGTCACCAACACTGACACCAGCAAAGCAGCCCTGCACCATCTCACCTTCTCGTCCATGCTTCACAGTTGGAACCATCTATTCACACTCTCTATATGTCTAAAAAAAGGCCCTTTGTACACTGCGCTTAACTCCGCCGACTATTATACTTAAGTTTTTGTTTTTATCAGGACCTCAAATGCAATTGTTGAAATGAAGCAACCCATTAGGCAAAGCTAAAATGCTGCTGCAGCAATAATCTTTAATGGTTAATATACAGATGAAGACATGCAAGAGATGAATGCCAAGTAAGCAAGCAGATAAAGTGCTAAATTAAATAACTGTTGAGAGCTGAAGCAAGCAAGCATTAACGTGAGGGTGACAATTCAATATTACCTGAGAGTGAAATAGCAATCAGTTAAAATGATCTATTTATTTAAAACTAATTTTATTTCCCAGGTGATGAGACATGAGAACTCCAGTATTTTGGAGCTGGACGGCAAAGAAGTGTCTGAATTTACTCCGTCCAAACCTCGTGAGAAGTGGCTCCGCAAGAGGACTCACGTTAAAATCAGAGTAAGATCTCTCTTTGTTTTTAAATCCAGGTCCTGAGTCCTTGAACTTGACATAGCACATTAACATTTTTTTTTAGTCATGTAACCTGTTATGTTTTGGGCATTTTGAGGTTGAACTCATTCAAGGCATATATTTGGTTTCAGAAGTATCATAGAAAAATTTCATTTGCATACTGTCTGTGTACTATGGGCTACTATGATCAGTCCTCAATACAAGGGTCTTAGATTCACAGCATACTATGTCGACATGTCCCTGGGCAAGACACTGAACCACAAAGTGTCCACAGAACCCCAGCCACTGAGGTTGCACAAGCCAGTGTATTCTGAGTGATGGTCCCAAGCCTGGAAATTGGGAAGGGTTGTGTGAGGAAGGACATCTGACGTAAAACCTGTGCCAAATCGATGTGCAGGCTATGCTCCACTGTGGCAACCCCGACCTGATATTAGCTGAAAGAAAAGAAAAAATATATTTAGTAAACCGCTGATGCACTGTAGCAAACAACAAATGATAATTTCATCATAACATACCATCTGTAGCATCAGAAAAATTAAAAACAAGTAGGTGGTCTCAGAATTTTTTATTTTTTTTACTCTGAATCTCATTTAGACTTGGACACGGACCTTTTTGGACTCCCAAAACATTTATAAAGGAAATTTTGTTCTTTTTACTACACCACATTTATTTTCATGTTATCAAGTTGTAATTGCTAGTAACAATACTTTCCTGTAGGTAAAGTAAAATATGAACTTATCAAATACAATAATATAATTGCTTTTAATGGCAGTAAAATGTAAAATATTGTATGTAATGAATCAAAGTAAAAAAAAATCTGAGAAATCTGTTACAGATTTCCTGTTTTGTCCACATCTGTGTGTCAGAATGTGACAGCGAACCACCGCGTGAATGATGCTGTGTTTACCGAGGACGGAGCCCAGACTGTTACGGGACGTTTCATGTACGGCCCCCTGGACATGGTCACTCTTACTGGAGAGAAGGTAATAACATGTTAACCAGTGATAAACTAAAAAAATCATGCCAGCATCCGTGTCATTAAGGCCACGCAGTGCCAATGTTGAAAAGATGTGTGTGATTTGTCCTCCAGATCGACATCCACATCATGACTCAGCCTCCCTCTGGAGAGTGGGTTTACTTTGACACGCAACTCACCAACAGCAGTGGACGTGTCTCTTATGTTTTACCTGAGAACAAAAGGCTTGGTATTGGGGTGTATCCTGTCAAAATGGTGGTCAGGTAAGCTAGTCATTGTTATTTTACACAAAAAATGCAGTTTAATTTATAATTATTATGCTTCTATAAAGATGTTCTGTTAGAGGCCACTTTATTAGGTACACCATGAACACTTTAAAAGAGATTCACCAGTTATGAGAAGCTTCTGTCTGCAGAGTGTAAGGCAGGGACAGATCCCGTAGGGAGCAGATCTCGCATAGAGCAAAATCACTAAATAATACTATTGTTCGGTTTTAAGACCACTTCAAATCCATCCTTTAATACTATTGGTCAGTTTTTTAATGCCAAATTCAAATTACTACATAACCCTTTAAGACAAGGTTAGTGATGACCGTCCAAACATGGCTTACTATATTATGTAAGATGGTTCTATTTTGATTTATGTCAATAATTTAACTTTACAATGAAGTTAATAGATGCGACTCTGTGTAAACCTGAAAGAAAAAAAATGTGTCACATTTTTGGTACATAAAATTTGTGCACCATCTCAACAATAATTCAAACGTTTTTCATTGCTTTTCACTTTTTACTTGTTTTCACATTGCTTTTCATCTTGCTTTACATGTGAATTTCCCCGTTTGGGATCATTAAAGTGTTACGTTATTGTATCTTAGTTAGATAAACTTAGTTATCTCAGTTCAATGTAATTAACTAGATTTAGTGCAGCCTGTTGTTCAGGGGGAATTTTTCTGAGTGGATTGCAAAGCTTCATGGCAAAGCTGTGGTGGTTAGATGCAAAAAGTTGTTATTAATTACACATGGAATTACTTGTTACAGCTGCTCTCTATTCAAAAAGAAATGAAAGAACCACAACCAGCAAAGAACCATGTACAAAAATACTACAAAAAATAGAATTAAGACAACCTAAAGATGGATAAATGAGGTCTGTTATACTGTAGTCATAGGTATATATGCAGAGCAATAACCAGTGATGACAAAATTACATAAATAATGATGCTAGGAATAACAAAGTCAAATGTTTAAGGTGATAGAGAACATTTCTGCTGCAGCGTGCAGATGGTACAATCATAATTTGGTGACGACAACACAAGTCCACCCTTTCCATGTGTCAGCTGTTCAGGATGAGGTGCGTTAGGCTGTTTAATACCGAGTTTAAAATTCTCTTTTCCTCTGTTCTTCCTCTACCAGAGGCGACCACACATTTGCAGACAGCTATCTTACGATCGTACCACGGGGAACAGAGTTTGTCGTATTCAGTATTGACGGGTCATTTGCTGCCAGCGTGTCAATAATGGGCAGTGACCCGAAGGTTCGGGCTGGAGCTGTGGATGTGGTAAGGTAAGGGTCATACCCAGGACTCTCTCTAGGCTTATTTTGCAATAATATAAAAATACAGATACAGGTTATCTGCTGCAGGTGCCTCTGTTATACTGTAAGACATTTTATGCATTAGAGCATCTTTCAGATGTTTCAGCCAAATGAAACAATCCCAGTAAACTTTGGAGCAAGTTCAGTTTGTGTAAAACTGAAATAATCATTATTTTAAAATGAACACTTCTGAAAACAGGTTTTCAGGGAATAGTTGGTGAACACAGTGGAGGATTTAGCAGCTAAAGAGCCAAACTATTGGTGGCATATCAAGACAGACCTAAAATGACTATGAATAAAATATTGTCACGTCATACTGTTATTATAAAAATATTGATTGTATTTATATGTATATGTGTTGCCATTTGGTTTCTTCTTTTAAGGTATGCAGAGGTACAGTACAGAGAATCTAACCATTGCTTTAAATAGGAAGTTTCACTGTGTATCATCATTTTTGCTGTTTGTTACATTCAGCATGCACATTCAGTTGTTCTTATTTTTTGCAGGTACTGGCAGGACTTGGGGTATTTGATAGTGTACGTGACCGGTCGTCCTGACATGCAGAAGCAGCGCGTGGTGGCCTGGCTCTCTCAGCATAACTTTCCTCACGGTGTCGTCTCCTTCTGCGACGGGCTGGTTCACGACCCACTCCGACACAAGGCCAACTTCCTCAAATCCCTCATCAGCGAGGTAAGGAAACAAGGTGCTAAAGGCAGCTGTAAAAACTTATCAAATCCTTGAAGCCTTTACAATGTGATGCTACCCTTTTATTAGGCCCACATGAGGATCTTTGCTGCCTATGGCTCCACTAAGGACATCTCGGTGTACACGTCTATCGGCCTGCCCCCATCCCACATCTACATAGTGGGAAGGCCCACAAAGAAAATGCAAAACCAGTGCCAGGTAAATAATAAATTAATCAAAGCAAACATCCTTTGAAATACTTCATTCATTTTCGTTACCACCTGGTACTTAGACCATCCAATTTGAATGCAGTACTTCACTGACGTAGACACAGCCAGAAAACATAAAAAACACCTGGGCGGTTTTTGGTTCTCATTAACATCTACAAAGCACCTGTTGCTGCAGAGCACATCAGAGGGTGCTTTGTCAGGGGAGCAAGGTTGCTAACACTACAGCAAAAGCAGATGTCAAGATGATAAATAATAGACTGGTAAACATGCTACAAAATACAGTATTGCATAGTTGATAAAATGAAAGCATTGAAAGTTGAAATGTACATTTCCAGGTAATTATATAAAATGTTTAAAGATGCTTCAGACTAAATGCTTATAAGTAAATCTAGTTACTTTACACAGTTGTTTTCAGTAGAATATAGAGCCTGTTTTGTGTTTGAGCTTAGGTCCAGCACAGATTTTCTTAAATAAATATTGATACACCAAAACTAACTGATCATGTATTAACCCCCAGTTCATCCCAGATGGCTACGCTTCCCACCTGTCCCAGCTGGAGTACAACCAAAGGTCTCATCCTGCCAAGTCCCCCAGCACCCGCATGGTTCTCCGAAAGGGCAGCTTTGCTCTGGGTGCGACCGGAGGAGACTTCCTGCGCAAACGCAACCACTTGTTTCGCACCATCTCATCCCAGCAGCCTGGAGGGGCGGGGTCTGCATCCCCCAACCAGCCGGGACGGCCTGAGCGCACGCTGAGCCAGTGTGACATGGAGCGGGAACGAGGGGTCGCTGCAGCAACCCAGAGGAGTATGAGTATAGCTGCAGGATGCTGGGGCCGCAGTGGGAGCACCAAGGAGGGGAGTGGAGGGCTACTGGGCCCTAAATAGGAGTTGAAATTGAGCTATGGTGTGAGTGGAGGACCTGGTGTGAGCCACTATGATTTCTGGACTGGAATCTCCACTTAATCCCCTTCACCTTCTGAAGGAGATTAAGTGGAGGCAGGGTTTGTATTGAAGATATTAGGAGTAGGTGATGTATCATGAACACACTTGATTTGAATCAAAAGAAATGGGGAAGGAAGGATACAGAAGAATCCATCCAGGAGGAGTGGACTCAGGCCAAGTGGGAACCAGCGAACAAAAGACAGTTCTGTAGCATGACTCTTTTACAGTAACACTTTTCTAGGATATATCACTAACTGTAAGAATTACAAGGAAGGATGAAATGAAATGTTGTAAGCCTTAAACTAATCTCGTTTAACGGGAACCCCTCCCCTTCCCGAACATACACACACAGTACGCCGTCCAAGAATTCACACTCATGAGCTCAGGACAAACTGCAGAGCAAGATTCATCTTCACACAGTCAAGCCGTCAGAAGTCAGATCGAAAGAGCATCAGAAATGTCTCATAATAACAAAAATATAAAAAATATACCTCAAAGGAAAGGAAGTAGAAACTTTTTCATGTGCGACACATTTTCTCGTTCACTAGACGTACGGATAGCTGTGATTTTATTTATTTAACATTTCAGATTGTCTCCACCCTAATACAGTAGAGGAGAATTAGATTTTCAGTAGAACAACTTTTCTATTGAATAAAGGTGCTGCTGTTTATTTCTGGCCACTTGAAGGGAGCAGAAAAAGCTGCAGATTTAGCCTGTTCCTTTATAAAGCTGAAGATGCATATTTCTGTAAGCTGCATGCGCACAGCAGATTTAGTGAGTGGAGCATGACCGTTGAACCAGACAAAGCTGAGACAAATGGCTGAGATAATTTGTTATAGGTTTTCATTACTTTAAGCAGCTTTAATTATGAGCACCTCAAAGAAAATCTATTCTCTTCTACTGTCTTGGATTAGAGACAGAGGCCGATATCTCCAGACCCAGACATACAAGAGGAAAGTGTTTCAGCTAAATACTAGTAAATGTAAACGCTGGGTTTGAATGTGACGTATGTCAGAACAGATGGTTAGTCCGAGCAGTTTTGTTCATCACTGAATGTGCTACTTATTCAAAGTATATATAATATACCTATAAATGTATATACAGTATATAAAATATACTTACTCATATTTGAATAAGTATGTGTTACTTAACCAAATAGTCAAAATACTACTCCAGTTTTCACCCCTCCACGTGTGAGACTCTGCAGCATTATCCATTTCAGTCCAAGGCCTTAATATCCAACAACTTAGTCCACAGATTGAACAGAACACAGAACATAGGGCATGCAGAATTTAAGCAACAACTGAACTCTGTACAGTCCACAGCAACAATCCCTTTATAGATTCATCTGCTTGCAATACCTCTGATCCACCTGTTGGTGGTTTTCTGTTTCTCACGTGCTGCTGCTGCCGCTGGGAGACGGTTCCCCTGAGTTCTACTCATTTTGCTCATAGGATACCATGCAGGATGGACCTGGTTTTTCTGCTAATGAGCCTGCTTCATGCCAGGCTGGACACTCGCAGGGGCAGGGGCAGGATTTCCACATAGCTTTCATCCACAGAAAATTTCTGTATTTTTAACTAAAGCACTGATGAAGCGATTCAACATGAATGTTGAAAAGACTGGATTGATCCTTTCAGTGGTGAACGTGGACATGTGGAGAATTTACTGGCATCCTCATTAGAGCAAACATTTTACTGAACTGTATATTTTCAAGCAGAGGAGGCGTAGAAGAAGATGCCACCTCACAACTCCAATCCAAATACACAACGAAGTGCACAAAGCAGTCAGATTTTTTACTACTGATGTCACCCTCACTCATTAAAGGATAGGCCTGCGAGCTGTCATACAATAATATAAAATAATAGGCAGTTGCTCTTATGAACATTGAAGCTGTTGTTGCTTCCTCCTGCTCATACTGATTGTTAAATCATGTCTTTCTAAAGTGATGGGCACAACATCCAGTACCTTGTTTTGTTCAAATACATGTATGGAAAACTTTCAAGAAGAAGCAGATACGTTAGACAGATCGAGTGCACATTTTTAGTACAAATTAGGTCAAAACAATATTTTAGGACAATTTAGGGTAATAAATCACTTACTGTTGTCTTTAGAGACTAGAAGTGATGCTATTCATACCTGTCATCTCATAATGTATTTAAATTAAGACTTTTCCACTTTTGCTGCAATCTCCTGTGGTGTCCCTCAAGGCACAATTTTTGGCCCTGTTATATTATCATTATATATCTCAATCCTTTATTGTGGCTAATCTGACAACAGCAACATATCTACAATGTATTTTAAATCAAAAACTTGTAGAAACCAACATCCACATCAAAATTTGGTTATCATAACTTATAATTTTTCCACATTAGGTTGATAGGAGCAGTCTGAACGGTCTCAGTCCTTCACTGTATGTTACAGTCCCTTTAATTATTTGTAGATAAACATAATTACCCTATTTTGTAGTTGTTGTTTTTTATGAATCATTTAACATTTTTTTAATTTCTCGTAAGATGTGTCATTTTTAAAATGCACCTTAAATAAATTTGACTTAAAATTAACTCCATACACGGGGAGACAGTAAATTAACACTTTCTCCCAATCTGTCTGCTGCTGAATTTTAACTTAAACCTGCAAGGTATTTTTGCACACAATTAGGGCTGTAATATTGTTGTTTCCCCATCACTTACTTTGGAAATACATTAAGAAGGAACCATTTTACAACCAGCAACAAGCAGCACAGTAGCGATGATTCTAACAAGCGAAAAGTGCTTCAGTGTTCAATTTGGCACCTGTTTTAAGACAGACTTGGCAATTGTGAACTTAAAACTCACAAAAGATTTTAGAGAAAAGATGTGTGGAGCAGTTGTACCTCTTGCTCACTTAATTCTACTATGCTGTTTTATGTCCAACTTCCAAACTTTGCTGGAGTGTGCCTGTTTGCACTCTGTGTGATGTCTTCAACTGACCATAAAAGCCAAAATCATTCTTAAATACTGTAGTTAATCAACTTTGTAACCTCATTGTCGTTTTTTGCACTAGTTAACAGTGGCAAAATGCTGTAGTTACCATCTCATGTCGCTACACAAGAACACCTCTGTAGTGCATGACAAATTTGTTTCAGGTTCACTGTTTGTGCTGGTATGCACACATCTGTACATTTTGTCAGGATATGAAAATAATGTAAGTAAATGTGCCAAACAGTAGATAGAGAAGTATTTAGATCAGGGGTTTTCACAGTCTGACAATGAGACCGGACCATGTTTTCTTCTAGTGTTGTTCTTAGTTACTTACTATTTAGTAGACAAATATGCTCAGTGATTCTACATTTAAAGCATATTTTTGCTTGTGTTTATGTTTATTTCAATTTGCACCAGTAAGTAAGCTGCTATTCAGCTATTAGGAATTCATGTTCATGAATGAATTCATGTTTAAATCGATGGGTGTACAGACTGTGACTGGCTGAGTTTGAAACTGGAACAACATAAAAACATGGTGATTCTCAAGCAAGTTCGTGTTTACTTAACTGATAAACATCGAACACTGTAAGTCCCACTGAATCTAATTAATTTCTTCTGGCCCTTTCACCTTATTCTGTATCTTTGCCTCATGTCTACTAGTTTGAAAACCCCTGATTTAGACTGTGTTAAACCTGTTATTATAGTAATATGTGTCCTGATAGCATTACAGGCTGAATTTTGATGCTGGTGAAAACTGCACCACTTTAAATATGAGAAAAGAAAATGGAAATGCAAAGCTTCAAATCGAACTATTGCTGAAATCATGGACAGTAAGCTGTTTTGCAAGTGGGCCTTTGCATTCAGTTTTCTTTTGTGGTGCGGGTGGCAGGTTTCTGGATGCACACATATTGTTCCCCTTTAGCCATTTGGCTGATGAGTTGAATGTCTTTTCAAGTCTGTTTAGGAGTCATATTTGTGTCAGTGTACATACTGTAAAGATGTACAGTATATGTAGGACTTATATGGTTGAGAGTTATTTATTTACCTAAAGATCATGATGTAAGTATGGTAATTTCAGGTGAAATATATTTGAAATATGTAGCATTTTATTTGTTAATTTGCTGGTCATTAAGGATATGGACCAACACAGGAAGGTTTTTATTTTTACCACTGCAATTGTTCCGATAACAACCTGGCAAATGAACCACTATCACCACAGGTGCACACTCTACTTCAATACTGTACAGGCAAATCAAATCACCACCTGCAGTCGTGTCTCACATCTCGTGAAAACTATTTGTATTCGAGAGTTGACCTCTGCTATCTCTTTACAACTGCTGAGCATTTTATAGGACTTGCTGTACCTATTTTTCAAACTGAGGTATTTTACAAAACCTTTGAAATATAACTCAATACTGCCTTTCTTTTGTTTGTTTTTTCAGTCAGCAGTTGGTGCATGAAAAAGTGAAATCCCATAATGAAGTAGCTCTGTTTTACAAGCTGTTGCATGTCATTCAGCCGGATTGGAACTACATAACCTCCATGCTTAAAAATAATAAAACATTTATGTCCACTATGTCCTCACTGTTTAATTTAATGTAAATAAGAACAAACAACAGCAAATTGTTTTTTTATATATAATTTTAGTGATTGTCATCTACAATTAAACATTTTGATAATACTTCCTTGTAGATAGTCTATAAATTATTTACATATTAGTAAAGGAGTTTGACACATTCTGGCAAATGCATGACTTATCATTTATATCTAGAGTTAAATTACAACATCAATACCACACTGTGCATTAACAATGTCCTGTGTCTTTTTGTTTCTCCTGTCCAGATCCAGCACCATCTATATAGTCGGGTCCAAAAGTCTGACACCACATCAAAAATCTGTTATACTTAGAAACTGCATTTTAATGCATTTAAAACTGAGACTAATCAGAAAGGAGTCAGAAACACCAATTAAGCACATTTGTGGCATTATGCTTCCTCACTTGTACAAAAGGTTATAAACCCTGCAGAATAGTAATTTTATATTTTATCTTTCTAAACCCTCTGATTATTTCCGAGTTAACATGAATATTGCATATTTTATTATGGAGCCCACTGTTTTTTAGGGAATACCTTGAAGTTTTGAAGTTATGTGCTGTGGGCAACTTCGCAGTATTTTCCCTGGAGTTCAAACACTGCTTAGAAAACAGTGAACTCCAGCAACAACTCTGAACTCTGAAAAATTTTTTTATTACTTTTTCCTGCTTGAGTAAAAGATGCTATGAATTACAGTGACCATCTTTTCTTCCTTCAGAATAAAACAAAAACAAACCTAGACTGAACTCCAGAAATAGGGTAGACAATTATTGAGCCGTACAGACTTTACACAGATGATTGTCACAAATCTTCTTCATTTTATTGAACAATGTCAGATCGATGTTTATTAAATAAATAAATGCAGAAAATGAATTTATTATTATTAAAATAGCATGAATAAACAAAGTTTGGAAATAAAAGCTTCCCTAGTCAGCTTCAGAAGTGACATTTAATAAATGGTTTATAACACATTTATTATGTGTGCTAAATTACATGTGTTTATTCATGCATTTGTAAAATGACTGCTCATATGGGCATCCATAAATGGAACATGGTATATAAACAGACGCATTGCTAACACTGCTTATTAATGTTTAACATGCCCTTACAGCAGCTTGCAGATGCAGACAAACTTGTTGTATGAAATCGTTGGTAAAAAAAAAATCCCAATGGTCACTGAAAAAAATGAGATACTGACAAAATAATAATAAATAAAAATTTACTAAAAATAAGCCAATTAAAATCAGACTTGCTTTTGAATTGTGGTTCAACAGAAGCATTTAAAAAAAAAAAAGTAATAAAACTGGCCTGGACAAAAATGATGGTACCTAAAAAAAAATCGCAAAAAGAAAATTATTTGACCATAAACACATTAAACGAAAGTGTGTGTGTAAGTAAGGAGAAAGTTGTCTCAGGAGATCAGAAAGAAAATTATGGACAATTATGTTAAAGCCAAGGCCATAAGACCATCTCCAAGCAGCTTGACGTTCCTGTGACTACAGTTGCACCTATTATTCAGAAGTTTAAGGTCCACAGAACTGTAGCCAACCTGGCAGCACGAGGAAAATTGATGACAAATGGAATCTGAGCAGGGTACAATGAAATATCAAGACTATTAAGGCCTTCTGGAGCAAAATGCCCAGCGTCAGAAAGTCTCAGTTGCAGGTCAGGGCTCCTTCAACAGGATAATGACCCAAAACACCTAAGAACAAAACACTGGACTATTCTAAAGTGGCCTTCTATGAGCCCTGATCTAAATCCTACTGAACATTTGTGGAAAGATCTGAAACATGCAGTCTGGAGAAGGCGCCCACCGTTCAAACCTGAGACAGCTGGAGCAGTTTGCTCACGAGGAGTGGGACGAAATACCTGTCGACAGGTGCAGAAGTCTTCTTGAGAGTGACAGAACTCATGTGATTGCAGTTATTGCCTCAAAAGGTTGTGAAACAAAATATCAAGGGTACCATAATTTTTGTCAAGTCCAGTTTCATTTGTTAGTTTTAATCTTCTGTTGAACAAATCATTGTCTAATTTTTGTTAATTTTTATTAAGTTTTATTTCTTATTTCTTCAGTGACTGAGTGAAGGGCACCAACAATTTTGTCCACGTCTGTAAACAATAAATGATTTATTTAAAAGTAATCAGATGTGTTACCCAAACCTGCATACAGCTCAAGATTTATATAATTTAAAATGAGCTTTTTACATAAATAAAAACATGTACAGCAACAAGAAGTAGCTTTGCTTTATTATGGCATATGAAAATTCATCTGTTTTTGAAATTACTGTGTTGGACGCTCTGCTTTCTCTTGGATTACAGTGCCCCCATCAGGTCAATTCAAGTAATGTAAGGTTAGTATGGTGTTTTATTCTTTCTCTCAGTCAAAACTATATTACATACAGTATCGACACAAACACACAGTGGCTCATTTTACACACAAACTGGTCATGTCCTGTTCACTCCTCAGCTGAAACAAGAGGAAGAACAGGAAGAAAATCCTCCAAATATTGCACAAAATGGCAACAGCTCTTTATAAAAATGGCCATAGTGGGATAAGCTATATTCACCCTATTAAAAAAATC
>OMLM01014538.1:87900-98133 GCA_900302695.1 Helostoma temminkii
TAATACCAGTTTTAACAGATATAAAAATAGTATTGTGCATTTTCTCTCAGTGCATGTTTAACTTTGCGCTGCTGCAGTCTGCATATTACCTTCAAATTTATCTATATTTTTAAGTGTCATGTTGAAATTACACAAAAATGTGACTAGGAGGCTTTTATGGTAATTAAACTTTAGATGAATGAATATCAGCACATGTCTGAAGGAGGCTTAAACATTTGGTGACTGGACAGAGGATTTTTACCTCTCAGCTCAGTGAGAATGTCGATCTTCTGGTCCAGGATTTGTTCTAGTTGAGTTGCATATGACTCAACATCGTAGTCCACCTCCTCCGTCATTTCCAAAAGCACCTTCTCATCCTCCAGCCAGCGGATTGACTCCTGTAAAGAACATCAAGGAGTTTTACTCTGTGGTTTAAACTTTGTAACACAAGACCAAGGATGTCCTGGTTATGTTTTTTAGTAATGTTTGTTTTTTTAGAGCTCAGTTACAGTATAACTGTGGCATCTGCCTCAGCTTTGTAAAAACAAATGTGTACTCTGTGATCTAAAGCACCTTTAAACTTTTTGAATCTTGTTTCACTGTGTTATATATCCGTCACATATCAAACAAATATAACCTATTATATAAATTTAAAAAAACTTAAATCAAATACATGACATAACTTCTAAATTTAACCTAATTTCATTCAAGGCAACATCACCTAGGATCCACTAGACATTTGGACTGTGTAGGAGAGGAGCATCAGTTAAACATGGTATTTTCAGACTTGTTTTAAGCCAAGTATGAAGGCAATTAAAGCGATTAAGGATAATTTAACAGTGCTGTTATGTGTCTTTTTTTGTGTGCAGAAAGTAATAGGTGTGTTTTCTTTACCATGAGCTCTTCATAATCAGAGACAATGTCACAAATTCAGACTTTTTCTTAAATGTATTGACAACACTACCTTTTCCCTCCTGGTGTGTTTAGTGAAGTGTAATTTCCACAGACAGCTGTTTAAATCTGTTTAAAAGCTGACTGATCTGACTTTCACTTTACTCATCTTCAGACAGGAGAATCGATAAAGTCAGACATAAAAACATCCGACAAGTACATTTCAGCTGTCAGTCAGCCTGCTTACCGACAGACAAACAGACCACTTCTGATGACAGAGACAGTGAACACAGGTTGGAGTCTTGTCATGATTTATTTCGATTTGTTTTCATTTTTATTATTCCCTGCTAGTAACCCTTGTGTTGTCCCTCTTATTTTAGGTCCTGTCCATCCCCCATCATTGTTTGCCTGTCTGCTGCAGCGACTTGCTGTTCATCATCTTTGACCCTGCCTCCACACACACACCTGTCTTCACTCACCTGATCCTTTTAGGCCCCTGCTCTGCTACACCCAATGTCAGTGTTCTACGTGAGCCTCTGTCCTGTCTGCAACCTTAAACTGTTACCTGCAGTTCTTCACTACTGCTCTTAGTGTTTATGAACTGCAATAAGAATTTATTTGTGCTTTTAACCGCTTAGTTTTGTGTTTATCTCACTGCCTGCTAAGCTTGCTTGCCTTAGTTTTGTCAGCCTGTGCCTATTGGTTAATTGTTTTCCTCCACAGTTTTGAGTGATAAAACACGCCATATTGTGCACCTAACTTGTCTCTGCTTTACCTGAAACACGGCCCTGTGATCCTCCAGAACCTGCTCTTCCATCTCCACCAGCTGAGAGACCACCTCATGGAAAGTGAAGAGCTGTGGGGAAACCTCTTCCTCCTACACAGAGCACAACAACTTCACATCAGCAACACTGTAATCTACAGTAAAAGATAGAAAACAAGTGAAAAATGTCCTTTTACAACATCAAACAATGATGGGTGACCAACATTTGCAGTCCTTGTTCTACGAAAAAATATATTTTTTAGTTTAACAAGTTTTTCATGTCTGGCGTTCATTACCTGGGCCCAGAATATACACATGCATTTAAACCAACTGAGACTCCCCAGAGAATGTTTTTGTTTTATTCATTATCATTATATTGGCTGCATTTTTGTTAGTTTCACATCAGCCAGCATGAACAGAATAAATGGGGAATATGGGAGTTTGAGTGTTGATGTAGACAGACTTGAAAAAGACCAGAAGTTTATAGACACTGTAGAAAAAAACATAACTTTATAGTTAGGATTACCAAGATATTTTCTATTTGCCAAATTCCAGAATAACTTTTAGAGAATAATTATTTAGGGAATTCAAAGAGGAATTTGTTCAAACTCAGAAGTTTACATACACTGAGAATACTATGCCTTTAAACAATTTGAGAAAGTCAAATTGTGTAAAGTAAAAGTGTATTTTAAGGCACATCTCAAACAACATCTTTCCTTGTGTGACATCATGGGAAAATCAAAAGAAATTAGCAAAGATATCAGGAAGAGAATTCTGGGCCTCCACAAGTCTGATTCATCCTTGGATACAGTTTCCAGATGCCCGAAGTTCATCTGTTCAAACTATTATACCCAAGTATAAACACCATGGGAATGTCCAGCCATTTTACTTCTCAGGAAGGAGACAGGCTCTGTGTCCCAGAGATAAACAAGCTTTGGTGCAAAATGTCCGTATCAACCCCAGAACAAAAGCAAAAGAACTTGTGAGGATGCTGGTAAGAGAGTGTTATTATCCACAGTGAATCAAGTCCTGTACATGGGCTGAAAGATGAGCCACAGCAATTACTTCAAAAGCAACATAAAAAAGCCAGATTACAGTTTGCAAATGCACACAGTTGTCTCTGTGTGCAGACCTTTTTTGGAGACATATCCTGTGGTCTGATGAAACTAAAATCGAACTGTTTGGCCATAATGACCATCGTTACATCTGGAGGAAAAAGGAAACTTATAGGCCTGAGAACACCATCCTAAATGTGAAATACGGGGGTGGCAGCATCATGTTGTGGTGTGTTTTGCTGCAGGAGGGACTGGTGGACTTTACATAAATGGCATCATGAGGAGAGAACATTATGTAGAAATATTAAAGCAACATCTCAAGACATCAGCCGGGAAGTTAAAGCTAGGGCGCAAAATTTGACGATGACCTTAAGCATACCACCAAGTGGCTTAAGGACAACAAAGTCAATGTTTTAGAGTGGCCATCACAAAGCCCTGATCTTAATCCTGTAAAAAAACCTATGAGCGAGGTGACCTACAAACCTGACTCAGTTCCATAAGTTCTATCAGGAAGAATGGGCCAAAATTCCAGCAAACTATTGTGAGAAGTTTGTGGAAGGATACCCAGAACGTTTGACCCAAGTCATACAGTTTAAAGGAAGTGCTACCAATTACTAATGACATGTATGTAAACTTCTGACTTTGAAGAGAGTGATAAAAAATTAGCTCATTATTCTGGCTTTTAGCAAATAGAAATAATTTTGTTATTTCTAACAGACCTAAAAGCACCAGAGTCTGTGAGTCTGTCTTACATTCTGTTCACAGAGGAGCTTTAGATCGTCCCTCTGTGGAGAACTACCGACTCCCCACTGAGCCTCCAGCACCTCCAGCTGGCTGACGTGTCCTCCCTGGAGTCCCTCCATTACTGCTGCAGGGTCCACTGTGAGCTCTTTCACCCTGTCAACGCACGTCAGTGCTGCAAGTTAAAATACTGGAACTGCTGCTGAGGTATCTGCTTAGTTGTAGCTGACAAACACTTGGAGACACACTTGGAAAAAGCCAAATAATATCCTGTAAAGATATCATACTATCATGCAGAATGACAGGAGATGAAGTGAAATAATCATACTCATAAGTAGGTGAGAGCTCAGAGCGACCCCCACCACCTCCGCCCTGGGAGAAGGGGATGTCGGAGGGACTTATCCCAAACTCCTTTACTCTGGAAACAAGAGAGAAAAAGAAGAAGAGATGGAACGATCTGCATGAAAACATTTTATATTAATGTACATCACACAATTCCTGATAAAACCTGTGAGGATATGACAAAGCAAAACGGTGCGCAGGTGTGATGTTACAGATGATCAGTATTTTTATATTATTAGCAAAGTGAAGGTGTAACACTACTATGTTCAGCTTAGAATGAGCTGTTAATAACGATGTAGGAAGTGGGGACCCTCTTACAGAGGCTGCTGGCTCTAGAGAAGGAATTTTATGTTTTGAATGTGAATTTGGTGACACTACAGAAACCATGTGGAGGATGAAGAAGCAGCAGAAGAAGAGGGTTATCCCAAGTAACCTCGTCAGAAATTGCTCAACATATTGAAGATGACGTGGAACCGGACTGTAGAATCCTTTACGCTTGGAAAGAGAGAGGTAGTGGCTGTTGGGTAATTAGATGGATGCAGCCTTAACGCTGCATCTCTGCAATCTCTCACACTGCACCTTTAAAGCAGGATTCTCAAATATTTCACTAAAGCTGTGTTCATTTGAATAAAGGCATGTCCTCCATGTCTGTGACTCCTAATGATATGCAGAGGTGTCTTGTTTTGTACCCCTCATTTATATAAATAGGGAGGCCAAAACAGTAGACACCTCTTAACATAACGTTATTATAACCTTAATAATGCACATGTAGTAGAATTATCACATTTCGGACCGTTTCAACCCAAAAACTGAAAAAATATAATATAACGGAATTCATTGCATTGGATGGTGCCTGATCGGTGTACTTCCACATGAAATATATTTTGTCTACGATTTACGGGACTAGTTACACCTTTTACATTACCTTTACATAATGTGTTAAAAAATAAAACTGTTCAGTTGATCAGTTATGTTTTACCTGTTGGCATATCTCAGCGTGTTCAACGTGTTTTCACAGGAGGCCATTCCAGGAGAGATGGTTGCAATCTGTGCAGGGAAACGGATAGCTCATATCAATTTCATCCAAATCTATTAGGTGTTCAGCTGTGCTGTTTTCTTACCATGCATGTTCTGGAGTTTTCTCCTATGAAGGAGTCCCTCAGCACCTGGGTTAACTTGCTGGCTCTAAACGGGGTGTGAGGTTTGTTTCTGCCCAAGGCTCGAATGCACTCCTGCAGAAAGAGGAGGGGATAATCAGCGATGAGTGTATAAGTAATTTATCATAAAAAGTAAAATATTTGTGGGCTCTGGCTTTTTATTTTGTATTATCACTATGGAAAGTGTTGATGGGTATTTTTGGCATTGACTCGGGTCCAGAAGCAAGAAGACTCAAAAATAGTTATAATGTAGAAGTGTTTACTGCATCCAACATTACTTTCATTAAAAAAAAAACTTTTAGGGCAAAGCTGCTGATGCACAAAATATTGTGGAGAGGACCTTTAGTGCCAGGAGGCTCTTGTTGATTTCAGCTCCTTCGAGGCGAGTCTGGCGGTCTGCGCTGGATGTGTCTGCCCCTCTCTCGTTTCCCGCGAGGTCAATTAGGGAAAACTTTCCATGCATCTTCCCTCGTCGACGCAGAATGATCTGGAACACTGCATGGCTCCGGGAAGAGTGAGCGTTCGCTGAGGTCTGACCCGAAGTCCTAAAGGAGACCCAGAAAATCAACACTTTTATTTGAGAATTCAACTAAACTAAGATATAATCTTACTATATACAACATTCATTCACCTAATGTGTTACTTCAACAATGACCTCCTTCCATGTTTACCTGCAACTGTTTCCCATTTCGATAAGTTTGAGTACGTCCTCTGTGCATTTCACCTCCCTCTCCTGCAGCCCCACCACCTGCACCTGCTGCTTCCCGTCTTCCAGGACTCGTAACTTAGCTTTGCGGTTTAGAAGGTCAAATACCTTTAATGCAAACACAAACTGGTTCAGTAAATCACTAAGTGTCTGTACACCTTCACTATGCCTACTGTAGCTGTAAGGCAGCTTTTATTCACTTCTCCACTATCACTTTGTATGTTTAATGGGTGTGTTCAATAAGGACATGCAAGACCATGTGTTTTATCAGCTTAGAAATATTGTGTTCGTTGATATTTGTGACTTTGGTGAAGATCTGATCACATTTCATGACCAATTTATGCAGAAAATTACAAAACTGCAAACAGTTAATTTACTTATCATAGCCACTGCATATTTATCTGAAGTGACTGTAAACAAAACATCAGCAGCCACAAAAAACATGTCGTACAAACAGGCTGAGGATTTGAAAGAGCACTCAGCACAAATTCTTCTGTTCAGTTACTTAAGTTAAAAGTCACTTACCTTCCCGCTGTAAATCTCAAAAAATGTGGCAAACACTTGCAAATCCAACTTCTTGTAATTTGGCTTCTTCAGCATGAGGAAAACATCTCTGGCTGCACAGAGAAAGAGAGAGTTAAAGAATTCAGTCAGATGAGCGTAACCCGCAGTGAAGCTACAGTACGTTGGAAACTAACCAGACAGTGCATAGATCCCTTTAGAGCAGTCCTGGTTCTTCCCTGAAAAGTCTCCTCCCATCGTCTAAAAAAATAGATATAAGTTACAAAAGGAAAGAAGCACGAAAAAAATAAATTCTCAAGTTAAAATCAAAACACTCACGTGTGTTTTCCCACTTCCAGTCTGCCCATACGCAAAGCAGGTCGCCATCCCCCTCTCAAAAATAGTCTCAACCAGCGGCTGGGCAGTGAACCTGCAAACAGATCTTCGTTAGCAACATTTGACTGACTGGTTTTTGTTCAGTGTTGATGGATTAAATAAGAATTTTACCTGTAAACCATTTCATTGGTGGAGTTTTCATCAAAGGCGTAGTCGAACCGGAAAGTTTGATTTTCCAAGTAGCGGGTCAGGTCGACTTTCTGCTTGGGCTCATGCACCATCACTACATCCTTGCTGGGAATGGTGATGACATCTAAATCCTTCACCGCCACTTCTAAACAGACACAGAGAAATATATTCTGAATCTCTGTTTGTGTGTCAATGTGCTATAAATGTTTGAAAGCTTTATGGGTGAGGGTAAGTGAGGCAAGTTAGGCCCTTTAACATCACTGAGGAGTTTGGCGATGCAGTGCAGTAAAAAAGTTTTTTTTTTAAAATATTTGTAACAATTAAACGATTGAGATTATCAAACTAATATTAATAGTACACAAACATAACCCGGTAAATACTAAATGCAGTTTTTATTTATTAGGTTATTAATTATTATTAGCTGTCCAAACCTGTCTGGTCCTATGTGAAGAAGTAACCTAATGGCTGGTTGTGCCACCGTTGGTGGGTATAACTGCAATCAAGTGTTTGTGATAACTGGCATCACTGCAGAGGAATTTTGGTCCACTCTTTCTCACAGAATAGTTTTAATTCAGCCACATTGGTGCGTTTTAAAGGATGAATGGCCTTTTTAAGGTCATGCCACAGCATCTCAATCAGATTTAAGTACAGATATTGTTTAGTTCTCCAAAACCTTAATTTTGTTTGTTTTTTTTGTCTTTTGAGCCATTCACAGGTGGACTTGCTGCTGTGTTTCGGATCATTATCCTGCTGCATATCCCAAGTGTGCCAGAGCCTGAAGATTCAAACTCATGGCCGGACATTCTCCTTTAGGATTTTCTGGTAAAGGTGTTGAATTCATGGTTCCATCAGTTATGTCAAGTAGTCCAGGCCCTGAAGCTGCAAAGCAGCCCCAGAACATCACACTACCACCACCATGTCTGACGGGTAACGGGTAGCACACCTTCATCAGTCCAATATTTGTCCAAAAGTCTTTTTAGAAAATGTGAAACAACCCTCTGTGTTCTTGTTAATCTGCCGTGTTTTTCTCCTTGGAACTCTCCAATTGAATTTTGCCCAGCCTTTTTCTTATTGTTGAATTATAAACACTGACCTTAACTGAGGCGAGTGAGGCCTGCAATCCTTTATATGTTGTTCTGGGCTCTTTTATGACCTCCTGAATGTGTTGTTGTTGAGCTCTTGCAGTAATTTTGGTAGGCCGGCCTCTCCTGGCAAAGGTCACCACTGTTCCAAGTTTTCTTCAAGTGTTTCACATAGGACTAGGCAGGTTTGGATTAATACTGTTAAAATTGTGTGACCGATATGCCAAAAAAATCATAAAGGTAGTAAACACTTCTTCATCTGCCCTTCCCTGCTCTCTGAATACACCTACTGCATGAGGTTACTCTTACCTTTTTTATTTAGGGGACGTGCACGTACACATACACATATCCTGTGTTCCTCGATCTGTAACACAAGAAGGTACTGATAAAGTGTTTGATAAAACTTTGCATAGCTCTGGGTCATCAGTTCCTGTAGGTTGCTTATGTACAACAAACTATATAATAGTGTGTATGTTGAAAAGAGCCTCTGTTTATACAGTTAATGTTTTTTTAATTAATGTACTGTAACTTTAATGTTGGAAAAAAATAAGCAAGAGGCACTTGATGCCTTTTCATAACTACTAACCACTGACATAAAAATGCAAATGATACATTTCTCATTTATTTAAAAGTTTACATCTCTACTAGGCTTTAGTGACCTCAGCTCCTCCACATTCACTAATACCCTTTTATTTATTATTGAGCCAATTTTCAGATTCATCTGAAAACTCAAATAGAATTTGTGCAGGACAAAGTCGCACCAGTCTGTTTGACATCAGAGAGAAACCATTGTATTTAAAGGTCAAATCCAAGATTCCACGTTTCTACATTTTTTCCATCAATAATTTAAATGTTTTGTTCATTATTTGTTCACATTTCTCCAAACTTAAGCCTGACGAATGTGGTATATTTGAGAACTATAATGACTTGTGGAGCTCTCGGTGCTGAATCTCCAAAATGCAAGAAAGAAGTGTAGCTGATTACGACAAAAGCATCATAACATCTGCATGCATCAGTTATTTCTGGTTAAATCTAATGCATCATACCAAACATATAAATGTTAAAGCTCCAAGAACATGTAACACCTGGAAGTCTGATGATCACTGAGGATTTAACTAGAACGAGCTTTACTTAATTACTGTATCTGGAGACCTACATTAACTGCGTCACACACCCTGAATATGGAAATGCAGCTCTACACAGGACTTACCAGATCATTAGTGGTTAAAGGCCTGTAGTCTAGACTGGCCCTGAAATCTCTGATCATACACATGATTTCATAGTTTGGTAAATTGACATCCACCTCCTGCAATGGAACAGACAACAAAAGTGTCAAATGAAACATACCAGTTGTTTGTGCTTCTACACATCAATGCAGCCACAGCCAAGTAAAATGAGAAGAAAGTGATTTCTGAGAGAAACAAGAAACATTTACTGTGTTTTCCTGTTCAGTATAAGAAATATCCTAAAATAGATCTGCACAGGCCTAAAATTAAGAACATAAAACTATTTTCCACTGGTGCATCAGGACACATTTTCTTCTGTCCTAAAGGAAAATGTCAAAGTGCTCTGAGCACTGAGACTTTCCAATACTAAGGCACAGCAAAACAATCTGCAGGAACTGTTTTGAAGTCAGCAAAATAATGATTACTCCTGCTTTTAGCCGACTCTACATGATCTCTATAGTGAAACATCTACTAAGATGATGAATAAATGGTCAATAATGTCAAGTTAACAGTTGTAGATAATTTACTGTTGGATTAAACTGACAGCTACGCGTCTGTGTGCCACTGCTCCTCACCTGTGCTCTCTTCTCTCTGAGCTCTTGCTGCTGAAGTCGCCTCTTCTCTCGTTTTTCCTGCAGTTTCTCCACTTCCTTCACGCAGTTAGATTTCCGTCGCGCTGGAAAAAACATGTAATGAAATAATCACAATATTCACAATAACAAGCTCTTTATAGCTTTGCTAAGCTTAGTGAACTGATGGGGAAATTAACCAGCAACAGTTTTGATAACTGATTATTAATGAATGTCTGACATTTCTGACAGTGTCAATCCTATTTTTCACTAAAGTACCTTTCAGATTAATCAACAATTAAAATAAGATTGACACTTTTTGATTTGTAAAACTTAACTTAAACTTAAAATTTAATCCACTTATTTGTGATGCTGCGTGTAGGATTCAATCAAAATAAACTTGGGTGGAAATGTTCATGGTCATGTGCAATATTGTCTATACAACACTAAATATTTTATGTATGTGTACGTGTATTTTGTAAGTGTATTTATTATGATAATTTACTGACGATTGTTGTTTTTGATGATGTTATTTTCTTTTGGTGATAGTTTTTTCTCTTTCTTCCTCCTTGAATATCTTCATTTTTTCACTTGTGCTGCTGCGGGATCAATCAAAGTATCATTGTATCTTAAGAAAATAACAAATTGATCAACATAATCAAATTAATTTAACATATTTCTGATAATATAATGCAA
>OMLM01014538.1:98427-116414 GCA_900302695.1 Helostoma temminkii
ATTCGTGGACACTAATGAATTTAGGACATCAGTGTTTCAAAAATCCCTAACCCTCAAAAACGAAAAACAAAGATCTGGAATAAACCTCAAATTTGGAGAATTGTTACACCTCCACTATTTTTCTAAATACATACACAAGACCATTAATTAAGATGAAAGTCTACACATGAATCACTAATTAAAATATTACTTGGTAATTTGAAGTGCTGATGTCACTGCAACAGTCTGACTCAGTGTGTTTGAAGAGAGAAGAGCTGTATCACTACATAAAACAAAGTCCTCTGACTCTTGGATACTACGATACATTCATTGCTGGTTTGGGTCTTTATAGGATTTGTTCACAGTAAAAACAAAATGGAGAAACACCAGACATTTAACTGATCATTCATGTTTTGGCCACAGCAGAAAACCAAAACAAGTGCTGTAGTGTGAGTCTACATCCAGAAGCTGTGAAAGAGCCTTTGAGGCCCTCGCTCACAGCTGTGTAGGGCAATGACATCACTGTTTGTGTCTCTCCAACACACTCTCCTCTAGAAAACAACAACAGAGACTTTGGGCCTCAAAACCAACCTCCAAATCCACCAGAGAATAGAAAACATGGACTTAAACCACCTGTGACATGCAGACACAGAGGCCGCCGTTACCGTTCTGCTGCTGTATCAGGGCCTGGTTCAGCGCAGTCTGCGGAGTAATGGCGGGTGGGGGAGGCTCTGCAGCTTGGCTGTGCTGGCTGGGACGAGCCCGGGTGGTTCCCACTGCTGCAGCTGTGGAACACACGGTCCAACATAATCACATCATCTTTTCAAGCTAAAGGGTCAGTTCACCCCAATTTTTAATTATTATCTTCCATATCAAATTATTAATTAATTTTGCAAATATATTGAAAATAATTGTTGGTGACAGGCGACCCAGGTGTAGCTTACTATTAAGCCTTTTTTATTAATGTTGTGAGCACTACAAATTAAAACACAGGATAAATAAATGGATGCTAGCGGTGTGCCAGTCCCAAAACTGGTCTTATTAATCACATATGGGATATACTAGCCATTTTAATATTTCTGTGATGCATTAAGCTTCTGCTTTCACTCATCTTCTGCGCATGTATCTCACTAAAAATGCATTTTAAATAACTTAATTGTTGGCCTTTATGATGAAACCCAAAGTTCTGACAACAGTTTACATTTGCAAGTTTGAGCATTAAAACTATTCAAGGTCATAAACTACATAGATCAGTGTAATTTCAAATAAATTAATATATTTCAGTCAGCAGGTCAGAGTCACTACTGGAACTTAGAGTTAAGAGTCTAGGATTTAGACTGTGGGTCAATAGCTTCTGTACGTGTCCACACATTTAAAGCAAATACCTCTGTTCTCCCGCGGAGCATTCTCAGGCTTAGGTATTGCTGTGATCCGTCTTGTCTGGTAAAAAAAAAGAGACTATGATAATCATAACAGAGATTAATGCAGGGTTTTTGTTTGCAAATGTAGTAATGTGGCCTTCACTTTATAAAAAGGCTACATTTTCCTATGTGCTCTTATCATGTGGAGAAAGCTCTGTACTGTAATACATTTTATAAACAGTATTTAAATGACCTCAATGACTCATCTGCACTATGTTTATGCAAGTCATATGCTGAGGTGTATAAAGTACATAAACTCAATACTCAAGTAAAAGTATTTGCCTAGAAAAGTACTCCACTACACACAATAGAAGTGCCCTTTGTTTTTTCTACACAGGTAAAAAGTAAAATCTGTAAATTTTACATTAAGTACAAAAGTAAAACTCCAAGTTGGAAGATATATATGAGGAGAAAACCTTGGGGACTTTGCTGACTTTAGCAACACCAGAGGGAGGAAGCGGAGTTTCTGGACTTTGTGGTATCTCCTCATCTGGAGCAATATCTGGATTTAGGGCAAAGATGCTCTCCAGGTCAATCTGAGGAGGAAACAAGAGAGGTAATTAAATCTAGAGACAAACAACATGTTTCAAATAAGGAAAATAAGCAAAAAATATTGCAAATAGATGTATCTGTTGTATCATTGTGAGTTAATCCATGCAGCTGTATCTCCTTCCTTAG
Source organism: Helostoma temminkii (assembly GCA_900302695.1). Taxonomy (NCBI): domain Eukaryota; kingdom Metazoa; phylum Chordata; class Actinopteri; order Anabantiformes; family Helostomatidae; genus Helostoma; species Helostoma temminkii. Next base: position 100,506 of record OMLM01014538.1, read on the forward strand.
TCCATATTAAAGAACTACTTATCATTTTAAGTCTCTCCTAATCCAGTGGTTATGCCCCATATTATTTGTATACTGAAGGACGCTGGTTGACGTAATCACTTCTGTCTGAACAGTACTCGCCATGAAAACATTCAATTATAATAAGATGTTAATGAAAGCGACGGGGCAACAAAGTCTACTGAACTTATTCTGTGTAACAATACAGTTTTAAATCCACCCCCAGTTAATGTGACGCTTCAGCAGCCTGAGTTTGTCAAATGAAGTGTAAGCTTCTCCCAGATTTTGTCTTTTTGATAAATTCCCCAAGCAGTGCTTCATTCGAGAGGAGCAGCAACACACATAAAAGGTGTTAATCTAAAATACTGGAGGTCAGGGTGCAGCCTATTTTACTACTTTAGAAAGACAAATTGCACCAGTGTACTTTCATATCAATGTGCGTTTTTACTAAGCAAAATGTGTACATGTTGTACCTGATGAAAAGTCCAAAATTCACTGTGTTTTAGTTCTGTATTTGGTCTCTACCATCTCCAGAGGGACTTTTCAGGCTCTTCAGCTGCCAAATGCTCCACTACAGTTGAAACCAGATGTTTCCATACACCATATAAAAATAACCTTTTTTTTCTCCCTGTCTGACATTAAATCAGACTAAACATTTCCTCTTTTAGGTGAGTTACAATTATCAAATTTATTCTTATTTGCTAAATGCCAGAATAATGAGAGAGAGAGTATTTTTACTTTCTTCAAAGTCAGAAGTTTACATACATTCCTTTTTTATTATATCCCTCTCTGTTAGCATTGCCTTTAAACTGTATGACTTGGGTCAAATGTTCTGGGTGTCCTTCCACAAGCTTCTCACAATAGTTTGCTGGAATTGTGGCCCATTCCTTCTGACAGAACTGGTGGAACTGAGTGAGGTTGGTCACCTTGCTCACACACCCCCTTTCAGCTCTGCCCACAAATGTTCTATAGGATCGAGATCAGACTGGATTGTGATGGCCACTCCAAAACATCGACTTTGTTTTTCTTAAGCCACTTTGTAACTAATTTGGCAGTATGTTTAGGGTCATTGTCCATTTGGAAGACCTATTTAGGCCCAGGCTTTAACTTCCTGGCTGGTGTTTTGAGATGTGCACCAGTCCCTCCTGCAGCAAAACACCCCACAACATGATGCTGCCACCCCCGTATTTCACATTTAGGATAGGTTTCTCAGACTTATAAGTTTCCCTTTTCCTCCAAATGTAATGATGGTCATTATGGCCAAACAGTTCAACTTTAGTTTCATCAGACCACAGGATATGTCTCCAAAAAAAGGTCTTTGTCTCTGTGTGCATTTGCAAACTGTCATCTGGCTTTTTTGTGTTGATTTGGAGTAATAGCTTCTTCCTCGCTGAGTGGCCTTTCAGCCCATGTTGGTGTAGGACACCAGTTTCACTGGGTTGATACGCACATTTCACACCAACACACGTTCATGTCTGGGACACAGAACTTGTCTCCTTCCTGAGAGGTGTGTTGGCTGGACATTCCAAAGATTTTTATACTTGTGTATAATAGTTTGAACAGATGAACTTGCAAAGCCATGACATCATCATCTGTGCTTTCCCAAATTGTTTAAAGGCACAGTAATCTTAGTGTATGTAAACTTCTGACTTTAAAGGAAGTAATAAAAAATCCCGTTATTCTGGCATTTAGCAAACAGATATCATTATGGTAATTCTAACTGAACCAAAACAGGAAATGTTTAGTCTGATTTAATGTCAGACGCGAGAAAAAAAAGTTTTGTGTCTTTTTATACAGTGTAAATTTCTAATTACAACTGTTCACTACCTAGTCTCTAACAATTTGGTTGCAGCTCAAAATGATGCTGTGAGGGCAGCGAGAATGAACCAAGTTGTGGGATTAAACCCACAATAAAAAATCTCTGTAAAGCTGAGGGTAGTTGCAGATTCAGCTGACGATCATATGCAGGTTCATCACCATCACCGGCCCCTGTCACACTGTGTTCACACTCTCATCTGAGACACTGCTTTTATAAAATATTGTTGATGGCTGCTTTAAAGGACCAACTGAAGCACACTCCAGGAATTTGCAATGTGATCACAACAATTAACACAAATTAATCCAACACTTATGTATTCTACAGTGCGTGACCTTACAACTTTTCCATAAATGTGTCCTACACTCTGTGTCGTCCCTGAACACGTAACACCACAACACTATGTGGACAATTCCTCTGGGAATTTGTAGATCATTTGTAGTTGCAGAAAGCTTCCAGAGGTGGGATGTCTGCATAAAGTACTGCTAAATATGTCTTGGCTGAAAGGCAGAGACAGCTCATAGGACAAATTACCATGGCAGAGTCTGTTGCATGCAGATCTACTGCAATAATCAAGGTGATTTAGATTAAATAAACATTGTTAGTGTAGTGTAAATCAAAAAGTGATGGATGTGCGTTTGCCTGTTTGCATGACAAACTGTGATTGCATGTTTAAATGTTGATGAACTGTTTCCACCTTGGGTTTGCAAAAAAAAAAAGATAAAAACATTGCAACATGATTCACAGTTTTTGAGGAAAGTTGCAGGGCAATCAGGCATTTTAGGCCACGACAATCACAAAAAGTCAGTTAAATTCTGTTGGGACAGAATACCAGGAGGGTGTCACACGCTTTGCTGCCAACATACACTGAAACTTAATTCAAATGTTAATTAACTGTTACTTTTTAAATTGTTAAGCTACAAAGCAGAAAAACTGTAACTAAATTTGCAAACATTTGTTCCTGCAAAACCTCAATGAAAATATTTAATATAAGTTAATTTAACTGTGAATGGTTGTTTGTCTATATGTGGCCCTGCGATGGACTGGCGACCTGTCCAGGGTGTACCCCGCCTCTCGCCCATAAGCTGGCTGGGATAGGCTCCAGCACTCCCGTGACCCCTGCGGGGACTAAGCGGTATAGAAGATGAATGAATGAATGAATAATTTAACTGTGTATTTATTCTCTCTGCACTTTAAACGGATGAAAGCAAAGCAACGAGTGCATTTCTCCAAATAAAAAAGCAAGTTAGTGGCTGAAAGCGCAGCTATACCTCTTTCCCTTTGGTGTCCCCGTTCTCGATCCACTCCACCGTCACACTCTCGTTGTCTTCATGCAGTGATGTGACCATCGCCTGGTGTATTCGTCCTGCAGTGCACGCGTGCACACACACACACACACACACAGGATGTGAAGAGTTGCTTGGCCTGCTCAGCATCAGGATGTACGGGTACATGCTGCTCGAGCTTTAACACATGCAGTGAGCCATGAACATAAGATGCTGCATCTCTGACTGAGAAGATCATTCACTAAATTTGTCATGGAAGAAGAAATAATTTCAATACCATTACATATATAATTTTATATGTTCAATTTGAATAAATGATACTGAGATGCTGAAGGGTGTGGCACATGAGGGATAAGACTTTCTGTTATTATCACCACAGTATTTGTGCCACATTATTCCAACAGCACTGCTACCTGGGTGCTCGGCAGCCAGTCAGTCATTAAAAAGCACATTTATATAGAGCTAAGAATGAGCTTCAACACAGGTTATTTCTGTGCAAGTGAGATGGGACGCGGCCAGAAGGGAGAGGCCCCATGCGTGCAGCCATCCACCCATCACAGGCCACTGCTGGATGGTGCAGTGCATGCAGCTCATCATTTACTGTAGGGTTTCAGCCATGATGCAGCGGAAAGGGGAGAAAAGGCAACGCAATGCATGTGTCATTTCTGGTTTTGGTCACTCGGGCATCCGCACAGGTGGACACACCGGCCCGTCTAGCGGATCAGCCGGCCAACGTGACCGCAGCGTGGAAATTAAACACCGTTTCTGCTGGTTTTCAGGCTTTAACGCTTAATTCGTCGGGCGTCTAATATGATAACCAAATAAAAACGCTACAGAGAGGATGATAAAGCATCTCGCTAGCTAGCAAAAGCACCCGCTGCGGTGAGAGGCAACGCTAGCTCCTCTCATCCGGACCAGCCGGATGGAGAGCGGCGTCTGAGGGGGCGAACGTACCGTCGCTGCGTTTTATCTCCACGTAAATGCCCACGAAGATCTTCCCAAAAATCCCGGCCATCTCTCCCTCTGGGTGCTGTTCGGTTTTCGGTGCAGCTCGTCTGTGTCCTGATTCCGTCCAAGTTGCAGGAGAAGCTGCAGCAGAAGCTGAGGTCACTATCGGTCACTCGCTGGAGAGGAGAGGCGGCAGCTGCGCATGCGCGGGTGGTATAGCTGAGTAAAATAAAAAAAATATGTCAGATATTTTATTTATAATATAAGATAATATAATATAATATAATGTGAGAAGGAGATGTCAAGAAATGGCAGGAAACTATTATCTTTAATTACACAAGGCTGTAGACAATTATTAATGTATGGCCATTTTCAAATCAACTTACTAAGAAACAAAACTGTCCTGTTGGTTTCCTCTGGTTTTCACTATTGGGGTCAGAGAATTTGACTGAACTACAAATCTTTTCTTTTCTAAGCAGTTTTTACAGTAATTTTGTTTTAAAAAAATCATGTTGGCATCATGTGCCAACAAACCTCTATGTATTTGTGTACAGTACTAACAACAATAATAACCAGGGTACAGTGAGGCAAGTGACTATAATTTTATGTTGGTAAACTTCTACATTTAAGTCATATGAGTCCAACTGATAATTTGGAGTCAGAAATCTCAGGAATGTCCTTACGTCTGGCACAGACTTCTTCTACTTTCGGCTGTGAATCATCTGTTTCCACCTAACTGTATCTTCAGCATCCTCTACTCTCACATCAATTCATTTCACGTCCTCTTTTAGTACATCTATATAGCTCCTCTTTGGCCTTCCCCTTGACCTCTTGCCTGGCAGCTCCATCTCCAGCATCCTTCCACCAATATAACCACTATCCCTCCTCTGCACATGTCCAAACCATCTCACTCTGGCTTCTCTGACTTTGTCCCTAACACAGCCAAGCTGAGCTGTCCCTCTAATGTGCTCGTTCCTAATCTTCATCACTCCTAAAGAGAACCTCAGCATCTTCATTTCTGTTACTTCCATCTCTACCTCTACAGTCTCTGACCCACACAGCATAGATGGTCTTGCTGACACTTTTCTCCACCCACTCCAACCCGCCTGCACTCGCCACTTCACCTTCTTTCCACACTCCCCATCACACTGGACTGTTAAAACTAAGTACTCAAACTCCTGCACCTTCTTGACCTCAGCCCCCTGTCTAGAACACTTCTTCTAAAACAAACTAGTTAGAAACTCCACTGCTAATCTTTTCTAATCTTTTACTTCCAGCTCTAAAATATTTATCTCCTTCTCCCCTCTTTTTCTCTCATTTTCCTCATTCACCAGCTTCTCAAAATACTTCTCCATCTTTCCTCTCCTCTTCTTGCTGACCACCAGAGTCATCCTAATGAACCTAATATCTCTTCGCCCCTCCTTTATTTCTACCATTGGCAGAGGTGGTAGAAGTACAGTACACAAACTCAAGGTCTCTAATTAAAATATATGTAATTTTACAGTAAAAAGGTACAAAGGTAAGTCCAAAAAATAAATTAGTTTTTTATTACTGATACTGAACTTGTGGCTGTTGATAGCTTGTACAAGTCTAGAGCAGATTTCTTCCACACGTGCATCAGAAATACAATAATATGTTCAGGCCTCGAATAAAAGTCCAAAGTAATAGTATCAAAATATGCCAAATACTCATTATGCAGAATGGTCATTTCAGAATGATATTATTAATTTATTAGATCAACATTGGTAATGTTACCTTCTGAATGGACGGCAAAACATCTGCAGAACTAAAAACAACAGAACCTTTGGGATAATAAATAATACATCCTAATTTATTAGTTGATTACACTTTGTATTGAGAACCTGTCAAATAAATGTAGTGGTGTAAAAGTACTGTATTTTCCTCTCAAATGTGGTAAAATTAGAAGTAACATAAAACAGTATTACTCAAGTAAAGTGCCTCAAAAATTCACCGGCTAATTCAGATGATATATATACAGCATCATAGCATGTCTCATACAGCATGTTTTTACATTTTACTTTATTATAATTATTCTTATATGTCTTAAGTCTTCTGCCTTAACATTTGCAGTTTAATAATAAAGAAAGAAAGAAATAGAAGAAGTAGAGGTGATTGTTTAGTTAGTCACAAACAGCATTTCTCTGCCCTGGCCCTCAAGGCACACTGTCCTGTTTGTTTTCAAAGTGTCTCTGCGTTTGTTGTAACTTCCCATCATTTAACACAGGATGGCAGCACAGACCTGCTACAGAACCAACAGAGACAGCGAATGATACTGAATGAGTTAGTTATTTTTTTACTTTCATCAACATTTACTTTCTGATTTGTAGTTAAAGTTAGGGTTAGTTAGGGTTTATTAAAAAAAATTAAACTTACATATATATATATTTAAATTATTTCAACTTTCAACCTTAAAATGTATAATTCCTGCCAATGATTGGGTTCTTGCCGAAATGCATCTCGGGAGTCGTAGTTAACGGTTGCGCTAGCGTTATTATTATAATTATTTTTATATTTATATATATAAACACGCTCTTTGACTTTTAATTAAAGAACCAGATGTTTTCTGCACCAGGGTAATTTCACCCAAACCACAGAATTGCTCCAGCTGTGAATTATTATAGATACATTTAATGGGACCTTTATTTTTATGCACAGTGGACCCAGAAATTGTTCGGTCCACTTCGCAATCATAGGTTATGGTTTAACATCAGAACCTCTACCATTAGTCGCATTAATACACCACCTGCTGAGTGACTCGAGTTAAACACAACCACGATGCTCTGTGACCAACAGGTGCACGGCGCGTTTGGCTAATTAATATGAAGCTAAGCTAACTAGAGCAGGTTGAGGAGGACTTCAGGTGAACACGTCCCTCTGATTGACCTTCAGGCAGGTGAGTAACACATTCACTGAAGTAGTTACTGACTCTCCAAGTGAAAATGCCAACTGAAAAGCTGCCTTTAGGCTTTATTTTTGCTCTTTTAATGTGCGAGTTTGTTTATATTCGTGCCACAAAATTTAAAACTGTTTATTTAAAAAGATATTTAATGGTTTACTCTGCTTCTGAATCAAAACAAAGATGGCCGCTCGTCAACTAACGCTAGTAATAGTTTAAGCGTAGTTCATTGTTTAATATGCCATAATGATGATGTCCTTTTAAGCACAAGGGTATTTTACTGATGTATTTTATATATAAATTGTACCGTATTGACTGCCATGCACATTTAGACCTTAAACACATAATTAAGTGTCATGATTTATTGGTTTTGGATGCGCAGGAGGAAGAAAGAAATATTTGGCCAGCAGTTTTATATCTGTAAAATGTGTGTGTGTGTGTGTGTGTGTGTGTGTGTGTGTGTTTGTATATAATGTGCATGGTTACACAATGCAAATTCCTAGGATAAATTCCAAGAAGCACTGTATACCACTTTAGTGTTGATCTTGTGAAACTGAAGAATCCAATGAAATCAAATTGACAGGAGATCCTTTCTCCCAGTGGCCATTAAACTGTAGGTGCATCGGACTGACACCATTGTCGTAATCATAATTTATGTTATCATTTATGTGATCACTGATCATTGCACTACATCACTGAGTATTACTGACCTAGTTCGTCCTCGTTTTCTTAGTTGTTATTGTGTTTTTTGTATTTGTTTTTATTTATATATTTTTTTAGTTTTGGTAGTATTTATGATTGTGTGGTTATTTCATTTTTCAAAGAGGCAAAACAGTCTCCCTCTGCCATTAATGAAGCTCTTTGAATCTTGAATTGAAATTTAAATCAGGATGTAGATACTCCTACCTCAGAAATCGACTCTGCAGACTTGAGATAGGTGATTGTAGTATATTTTGTTTTAGACTGAATGATTAATATGGCAATTAATCTGCAAATTACTCAAAAATGAAATTAAGCATGAGTTGGAGCCCTACTCGAGAGAACTGAAATGCATCCACGGCAGCTCATTTAAACAGCTGTCTGGCTGGCTCAGCACCCACCCACCACCATTCAAAAACCTGCTGTAAACTGCAGCTGTCACTCCAACTGTGTAATACCCATGCATCCTCTAAGATCACTGAAGCCTCCTCAGCTTGTTCACGTTTTTTTGTCACAATCTCATTAATGACACACATTTTGGTTTTCCTCTGTCCAACAAACACCAGCATATACATCCCCTTCTACCTATCAGTCCATCTGGTCCCTGAGGAGTCAGCCACCACTGTCTTTTGTTTCCCCAGCAACCACAGCCTGATTTATTTATTTTTTCCTGTTTCCTTTGGTTTCTAGAGGATTAATGGGTAGGTGTTGTGTCTGGGTTTGTGGAGGATGCAATGAAAACAATATACATTGAATTAAAGCTGCAACAGTTAGCCGACTTGCGTAAGTTAAATAGCAACAACTTTGGTAAACAATTAATGGTCTCTGTCAAAACTTCTTAGGTTTCAGCATCTTTAGTGTAAGAATTTTTTGATGATAATACAGATATGTTTGGGATTATGACATTTAGTCAGATATATCAGGAAATTAGCTGGCATGAGCTTGGAGTCTGAGACATAAAGTTAAATATTATTTGTGTATTTTGCACAATTAACACACCAACAGTCCACAACCCCAATATTTTCAGTATTCTATAATGTAACATAAAGAAAAGCATAAGTCATCCTATCTGGAAACCTAGAAACATGAACTATGGGCACTTTTACTTAAAAACAAACAATTACTGAAAAATATTCTCACTGATGATTTGTTCTGTTGAACATTTCAACTTACCTGATTACCAGTGCAAACAAATTCAGTTTACTATCACATACAAGAAAAGCAAGCATCAAAATAGGGCATTTATACTTAAGACAGACAAAAAGCAGCTTGATTAATAATCATTTACTTGCTTTGTCTTGCTCTTTAAAACAGTCATTAATTGATATAGATAATAACTTTTTGGGCATCTTTGCAGGGAAATTTCATTTTGAAGGAAGAAGACTTGTAGGACCATATCCTACAAAATGATGCAAATCTTCTTATTTAACCAAAGTACTCTGACATTTGACTATCATAGGAAACCTGCTCCAGAGCTAATGTCCTCTTCAATATACAGACTCACTATTCATGCATGCATATTTCTAGGGACTTCTTCCATTTTATTTACATACCCGTATTCCATCTAGTGTAGCTACTGCAAGAGATCTATTTTGCAATCATGGATAATTCATGATGTGCACAGACACTGCATATGACAGTCCTTGAAGGTGGTTTGGGTCTGGGATGTTCCCTTTCTTCCGCTTGCATTTGCCTGTTTTTTCTGTTTCTGTGCCTGTAAATTACAGTGTGGTGCTATACTTCTCAAGCAGGTAATATGACTCACCTGTGGTGTGAAAGCTAACATCAGCTCCAGGTATTAAATTTACAGCCTTCTGCTGTAGTTTCATTGAGACTCGTAATGTCATTACATGTGTTACAGGATCTCTAAAAGGAGGCTAAAAGAGTCAGAAGGGATCATGGGTGATGTACAGATGTGGGTGTGTCTGGGTGTGTTTTCTTGTATGGTTGTGTCCCACTTATGATTAAGATGATACCAGGTATCTGTGGTAGTGGAGGAACTCTTTAGACCCTTTATTTAAAGGGGAAATACGCATGTCTGTCTGAGAAATGAAATTGTTTTTAATGCTTAGAATTGTGCAGTAAGAAAATAAAACTGTGCTTACTTAACAAAACACTTTTTAAATGTGTCTTAAAACAATAGTAAGATGGCCACCTGAACTATAACACAGTAAGTTCCTTCAAGAGATCTTCCCCAGAAGGAAGAAAGTGATGGGGACAAGGTAAAGGTTTATTCGAAGACATTATGACACTACAGATTAAGTGGATATCTTTCACAGTTGCAGCCTTTTTAGTACAGAATAGTTTTTTTATGTTGCTGTCGTCCTGCTGAAACACAAATTAATACTAAAAAGTCTTTGACTTCGGAAGATATGAACAAATATTCATTAATTACACAGCAGTTCTGAAAAATAAGAATCAACCTTCTTTGTAAGCATTTAGTGCAAACAGGAGTTTAAAATCCAATATATTCAGCACACACACATATCTACACAAGTATCTGAGTCAGCCTGGGGGTTAACTGGACTTTACGCGGCGAGCACATCATTCCACAGAATGTTGTACTAAAGTTGTCAGGTAACTGTAGTGGTGTGAAAAGTACACAATTTCTCTCTTAGTTTCCATAAAGTATTAAGTGGCATGTGATGAAAATACAAAACCTTAAATTTTTTGTACAGCATTTAAATTTGAGTAGAAGGTATGATGGTCAAATTACTGTCCAGTTTACTGATTTCATTTGCACAGAGGAGGCCGTGGCAGTGGAGCAGCTTTGAGGGGGTGGGGTAATGGTTTCTGGCAACGACGGGGCCCTTAGTCCTGTGCACTGGAGCTGCAACATCCCCTCAGGGTTTCATTGGCAGTTAGACCTATCGTTTCTCTTCTCTTGATGTGATTTAATGGGAAAAAAAAAGAAGTTATGCTTGCCGTTAACCTCACGCACCGCTCTTTCATGCATAAAAAATCCAGGCTATTGTCTGTCCTTGTGTAACTGCGTAGGTCAATTGAATGTGAAATTAGATAATTTGGAATTCATATACGAAGGCTGTGTCTTTATCCAGGCTGCAAATAAACGGAAAAGCTGTAGTGACTGTTAGAGAGCAGGACGGAGACCTTTAATTAAAGGGTCAGATTTGAGAGGAGAAGAGGAGGATGCTGCTGCAGTATTTAAGGGGCAGAGCAGCTTCTCCAGGGATAGGGTGCTTTACTTTGAAGTCTGTGGTGGGACTGTATGCAGCACAAAATTCCCCAATCCAGCGTCTATTAGACTTTTGTCTACTGCCATGTTTGCTCATTATGTTTTCATAGGCTGAATCGAGATGCCTGAATCAAATCTTTTGGCCCAGGAGAAACAAACTCCAGGGGAATAGGAAAGAGGCAGAGACGCCCGTCTACTTTCAGGTCGGCTGTCAACATGGATTCACGCGAATGACGGCAAAAATACTATGGCTGATACCTTGATACCATGATGAGAATGTGGTGTTGTGATTCATTGATTGACAAGTCACACTCAGTTGTAGAACTGGGTGATCACAATATACGTTTAATATCATAAAGTAAGACAGAAGCTCATTTAGCATCAAGAATATGCAGACCCATTCCGGGTGGGATCATTGCACCAGCTTTCCTGCACACCATGCTTTAAAGTATTATCATAAAAAGTATGACTCACACTGAGGTCATTGTTGATTGTCTCTTATACCACCAGTAGTAGTGAAATTGGTACAATTGTGGAACACTTCCCCATGTACACTGAAGGAGAAACAGTATTAACAACATTCTGACTTTCTTTCTGAATTCTCACTACACTCTGAAGACTGTGTCCACCAAACTGCAAGTGGCTGGATTAAAGCAGTTGCTAATCTTTGTTTGCCTATTCAGTTGTGTTATGATGAGTAATCAGTCCAGTAGTTTTGTATGAAATTAATTATTTATTCATTGTTGTTTAAGTGATTCAGAACATGCTGAAATACATTGTAGATCATTACAAATAACAAGTACTCACACGGCGAGAAAACAATTCGGCATGGGGGAAAGAAAAAAAAAAGATTTATCATGATGCATTGATAAGCCACGCCTCGCAGCCCTCTGAATCATAATCTAATCGTGAGGTGTCTAAAGATTCAAAGTCATACATTAAACACATTAAGCTAGTTAACTACATCTGATAATTTCATGGTAATGAGCTAAAATGCTGTAAAACATAATGTCAGTATCTGGCAGTAGTCACTGCTTAGTCAAAAATTAAAACTGATATCATAATTGTGATTTCAACTTTTTACCGTAGTAGAAAAATTTCATCTGTTTCGACAACAGTGCTGCCACTAGCAGTTGTAAGAATAACAAATGTCTCTATACGTGACATTATACTTTAAAATACCACACATACACAAATGTAGTTGCTTACCAGTACATTGAACTAAATACATTTTTATGTTCTGTTAATATCATGAATTTAGCAACAGTGGTTTTGCATTTAGGACACCATAACTATGTGCACACATTTGCATGCATGTGAAACATAATGCAGAACTCTTAATGTTAAATTCCCCGCTGCCAGCAGCGTAGCACAATCGCTCGCCATCATCTCTCAGCTGTCATCCGCTGCAGTTTGTCACAATCGATAGCATCCCACTGAGTCACCGGCTGACAGCTCTGGGCCCCACTGAGGGAAATCAGATGGCTTGTGAGCACAGCGACGTGTGCCAAATTGAACATCACATGTCCATTTGTGAAATATACATTTTCAAATAAAAATTGACAAAGAAATTTAATCTCAGTTCAGGGAGCAGCTGATGCATTGTCACTGGAGAAAATTAATTGTTACCCACTCAGCAACAGCGTCTGACAGTTCTTGAATAGACTAGATAATGGCTTTATCATCTCGCCACCAAACAGCCATATTGAAATAAGTGACAAGCGGTGCAACAGGAAGGCCACATGAGCTACAGATAACAGACGAGTTGGCAGAAACGAATCGATGGAATCATGTTTAAAACAGCGCGAACATCATCTGACGAGACATCAATTTTCAGTGTGTTGACAAGTCTCAGAAGTAAAAACGATACGATTTCAGAGCTGCCAGAGACAAAAGACTCCACTAAATTTAGCCCAGTTTATAGCCTTGTTGATAGTGGGTTTGTGAAGAGAGAGGATATCTGGGAGTATTGGATTTCTGTGCCACACGACTCTAATGCATCTCATTACTGAGCTGGTCCAGATAGATTTGGTTCAGAGAGAGTATCAAGTCAGAAAGAAAAGCATTAGGTGGACTCAATCAGCAGCCAGAGTGTCTGATTCAAAGTAAACTCCCACACTTACACCATCTTCAGTTCAACATTGTCTCTGAATTCAAATTTAAGTCTTATATAAGTCTGCTTTAACAGACTTTTTTCTTATTTTAAATTATATACCTAAAGTATTTGGTGTTTCTGTAGTACTTTCAGGATAAAATTGTATTTTAAGAAACCCCCTCAGTTTTCATCAAATAATGAAAATTTACGACTTTTTAAGATATAACCCAAGGATATAACTGTGTTTTCATCTTTGTTTAGGTTCATCTGAGAGGATTTTACCCCTTTAAATTCTTAAAAATGGACAGAAGATATTTTTATAATTGACAAATCATTCATTTATCCATTAATGATCCCGCTAAATCTAATTTAAAACACTAATTTTGTCATTATTTTGAGGTAAATTAATGAAGGGGAAATAAAAGAGTCTCAGTGATAGTGAATTTAGGTAATTATGGTGTATTACCTAACGATCTAGTATCTCATGACATTTTTGTGTCTCATTACCCTTGTTTCTACCTAAGATGACTTTGATGGATATTTCACTGAACAAAGACAAGGATTTAAAAACAAGACTCAAAGAATCAAGTCAAATGTTGATTATATTTTTAATAAAAGGCCATTTCACTGATGCTTTGTCATTTACGTGACATAATCTAAACAAAAGGCAGGTCTGAATAAGAAGGTAGGATGTTGCTGCCAAGACCAAAAACTAAATTTAATGTGAACAAATGAGCATGAAGAATCATAATGTGACGTTAATAGTCCAAGGTCTGAACTGAAGTAGGTTAGTTTCATGCAAGACAACTTAACAATAAGCAGGATGAAATAATTTCAATAATTATCCTCAAAACAAACAATAATGCTAAAACACTGTAATTTGCAAGATTATAAATTGTGGTAAAGTGGACAGTAATTGAAGATGATTATCAGTTAAATTCATTATTCATGTGAAAGCAAATGGTTAACAAGAGCGCTTCAGATGATACTTCCACTTACTCATATTTCCTGGTGGGGGAACCTCGCTCACACCCTCTCGAGTCCATGCACTGACAAAGCTGATGGAGAGAAAACATTTTTCACTATGAAATATGCATGGTGGACACAGCACAAAATGTCTCACTGCTGTCTTTCACCAAACTGCTTTCTATGATCCATCTTTTGAAGAAAACGTATGTGTTGTTGTGCCTGAGAGGGTTTGGTTCAGTTGGGGACAAATCAAAGCACGGATCCTCGGTGAAGGAATAATTCATCTTCACGCTGATATATTTTGGCTTCCCATAAACTTACATGACTCTGAGTAAAGTGAACAGCTGAGGATTTCTCTCTTGCTTGAAGAGCCTCGTGCAAGACACCCTTGAGCTCAGCATTCTCCTCTGTTTAGAAGTTTGATCCTGAAAATAAATCAATAACTACAACGCACAGCTAAGTGATAGAAACTTTGAGAAAGAGCTTAACAAAGTAGAAATGCATACCTTATTTTATGATTGATGGACATCTGAATGCTGTGTATTTCCTTGAAGTGTTGGTTTATATGGTTTTATGTAAATAGATCTGCTGATGGCCTCGTCCTCCACCTCTATGACTACTATCAATCATTCCTGCGTTAGAGATGCCTGAATTGCTGCAATTAATAACCATAAACCTCAGGAAATCTTAAGCAGCCAGTCACATTGGTCCATGTGGAGACTTTTGATGGAGAAACCACACACTCTGTCTCTAAGGTTTGCGTTTATTCCAGATAACTTTTTATGTGGCAGGTGTACATTTGAGAAGCTGCATTTACACCTTTAAACCTGTGAGTGGTGCTGAAAGCCACTCGCCATGCGTGATTGTGTTTGTGTTCTCCCTCACTGATCACAGGACAGTGTCTGCAAAACAGAAAGCTGTGACAATTAGGACAATGGACCAGACAAAATGAAACCCTCTCAGTATTCATTTATAGTGCTACCAGCGTGTAAACACACACACACACACACACACACACAGAGCCCCACAGTCATTTTTATTACTAACTGCTTTTAATTTGTTTTTCTTAAAATGTCCAAGTAAAGCTAGAGCTGGTTCTTGTCACTGTGTCTTTCTCCTAATCAGAAGTAACAAGGATAACGCCACAAAACAAAAGGCAGGGCTGGATAAGAAGGTAGGATGAAGGTAGGATGGAATAACTACATGTCTGTGTAGTAAAAATGGATCTGCATTATTTGCAGGATATTGTGGGGAAAAATGCAGTTTTACATGGAAATTACTCTATCCACAAGCTTACTATTACTATGGTACATACTGCAGTTTACAGTGGCAAACGGTGCTCATCAAAATTCATAATGATATTTAATTTTATTGACGACAAAATAAGATCCAGTTCTCTAGCCTGCAGCCAACACCGCACATTGAATTCTCTAAATGCAGACTATTGTTTTTATTAGGTCACTTTGCACACCACTTTAATATGTCTAGTGACAGGAGTTAAATCGTGACTTGGTGAACAGCGAAAACATTTTATTCTGTAGCTTAAAACCTAAAAAAATGTTTATGTAAACTGAACTAACTAACTTAACTTTTCCAGCGCAGTAATAAAGCATTTCTAAAAGTGCTGATTTGCTTCCGCCCTGTTAATATATGTGAGTGGTGGCTCCTTGCCGCGTCCCTACATTTGGTTAACTGGCAGCTTTGGCAGCAGTCACTGGAATGACTTGCAGCGAGGAGATCAGTAGACCACAGGGAAAATTATCCCTCATATGGAGGCCGGAACATTTTCAACAGACTAAACACAGAGAGCCAATTGTCAGAACTGGATCATCAGCACACAGAGCCAGTACCTTTACTCTTTCTTATTATGGTGTATCATAT
Organism: Helostoma temminkii; assembly: GCA_900302695.1. Lineage (NCBI taxonomy): Eukaryota > Metazoa > Chordata > Actinopteri > Anabantiformes > Helostomatidae > Helostoma > Helostoma temminkii. The sequence continues at coordinate 116,310 of OMLM01014538.1, forward strand.
ATATAGTGGCCTGTTTGTGTCTTCACCCCTCAGAAGCAGCTTTGATTTAATAGTAGCTGACTGATACTGTGAACAGAGCCTGGGGCAGTGTACTTGTAAGCATTA